>JAOEGS010007842.1:8334-21237 GCA_025447755.1 Corythornis vintsioides
TGATGGAGCCAGACTCTGCTCAGTGTCATCCAGTGACAGGACGAGAGGCAATGGGAGTCAGTTGGAGCACAAGAGGTTCAGGGGAAACACAAGGAAAAAGCAAAATGCAAACAAAGAACCAAAGCAAACAAAAACCAAAATATAATTTCCAACCCCTTAGTGACTCTTTGCTAGACAGAGACTGTGAAAGGCAAGAGAGACTAAGTTAATCAATGTATGAGAATAAAAATAACCCATTAGCTACATGATCCAAGCAATTGGAATGGTTTTCCCAAATAGTAAACATTTTAAAATAAATTCTTTAAAACAAAACACAAACAGTACCTGTTGCATTACAAGTTTCTGCATTAAAAGGCAGTACTTTCACATATTTATCATTTGACCCAGTAGCCAAGAGCTGTCCACAGGGACTCCAGGCTACACAGTAGATTGATCCTTTATGATGCTTGTTCCTTTTGAATCGAACCACAGGCTGTTTAGGGGCATTGTAAGCACTGGAAAACAAAATAAAATTGGATATATTTCTAAGAAAAATAATGTATTCTAAAATGAAGATACTGTTCTGTTTTGGGTTACATTAAATACCTATGATGGTTTTCATTGAAACATATACATGAGATCTAACAAAAGCATCTTCTCACACACACACACACACACACACACACACACACACACACACCCCAAAGCCAAACAATCAATCCAAACCAAAAAAGCCCCTACCTGTCCCAAATCATGCATCAGTTTGAAGGACAATAAAACCAAAGTCCCAAGAAAACTCAATGTACACTGAAGCACCTGCTATTTGACAGATATTCTACACAATTATAGCTTTTGGAAAAAAAGATGAGAAATTCTGAATGCATGTCTAGACTCAGGTTGTTACAAATATTAGAATGTCTTTAGAATAATGCTAATTTGGAAATGCCACGATGAAATTTTTTTGGCTGACTGTCAGCATAGTGAAAACAGAATAGTAAGAGAAAGAAGCACTAGGTCAGAACTAAGGAAAACTCACTGATCTTTTCATACCAGATGCAAGACATCATTTTTCATGTCAGACTGCACTGTAACTAGAGACAAATGCTGCACAATCAATCTAACCTTCCCCAGTGGTTAAGTAAGAAGCTGAGAGCAGACCATAGTGTCTACTCTAGTGAAAATACTTTGCACTGTTTACCTATCAAGAGGATGTTGTCTGGGCTTCAAGCAAGTCACCTTGCATTGGGTATCAGAGAAAGCAGCTTTTTAAATTGTTTCATACATTGCCAATTGAACTTCAAAAACTACCCTTCTGAGGATATTTAAGGAGGAAAAGAAAAAAAAAAAAATCAGATTTTTTCATTAGTTTTGAAACATGAACAAAAGTCCTAAACTAGGAAGGTGTCCCAGATAAAGTCACTGTGCATACTTGTAGCTCCTTTTTTCTCCAAGAAAATAATGTCACTGGAGCAGAGACAAGGAGGTGCTTACAGAGATGGCAATATTTATTTCCAGATGAAAAAACACTTTCCCCCCTCCTGTTAAAAAAAAAATGGGTGAAAACAGAAAAACTAGGTGCATAGTAAAGCACAAACAGTGAAGTGAGAATGAAGTACTAGGACAGAGAAAGTCAGGATTATATGAGCTTTCTTACCTTGGGTCAATTACTTCTGGATAGGCACAAACCCTCAAAGTTTTAGAGTTGGAGCCAACAGCATATAAACTGCCACTGGGATGGAAGGCTACAGCTCTCACAGCTTGTGTGTCCTCTAGAGTGTTAATGCAAATGAACTGCTTCTTTGATTTGTCCTCCTGTGTGGAGAGGAACAGTCAAATGAGGCTCTTCATCATCCAACTGGACATTCAAAAGTGGATGGGACTGTTTTGAGTAATAATATAGAACTATTGAAATCCTGAAGTATTAATTTGACCTATTCAAATTCCAGGTTAGTAAAACAATGTCAAGGAACACCAGACTGAAGTTGTGGGGTTTGGTTTGGGTTTTTTTTTTCCAATTCAGTTTTACAGCTAACATTATATTAATATTTCTCATTCTTCTTCCAGGTTTCCAACAACTTCTGCTCTTTTAAACAGCCCACCTCAGATGCATATGATATTGGTTTATTTCTGTGTAAACACATTTGATCTGTGTGCAACTTGCAATGGAAACAAAGCTGTATTTTTACCAGAAATGCTCCCAGTCATAGATAAAACAAATATAACACTAAACAGAAGAATCAGCTTTTCACTGCCATTGATAACACAAAGTTGTCACTGAATCATGCTAACCTTTCTTACATCATCCTCCTGACTTCACCACCATGTTCCTAAAGTTTTAATTTTTATTTATCTGATGCAGACATTTTTGAATGCACTCATTGCAAAGTTATCTCCCTCAAGTCAAAGCCATACTGACTGGAGTCCAACAATCAAAGTTTCTACCTGGAAAACACAAAACAATGGCTGTAGAAGACACTGCATTGGAACTTCTATTGTCCAAGGAGAAGCTGAAAGAGCTGGGACTGTTTGGCCTTGAGATCAGAAGGGTTTTTCAGGGTATATGTGGATAAACCTCAGTATTTCTAAATACCTGACAGGAGGAGTACAGAAGATGGAGCAAAAGTCTTCTCAGTGGTACTCAGTGCAAGGACAAGAGGCAAGGGACACAAACTAAAATAAATTCCATGTAAACTTCTTTGTTTTAAAAACACTATGAGGGTGGTCTCACATGGGAACAGGTGATCCACAGAGGTTGTAGTCAAAACCAAACCTGACCCAGTCCCCAGCAACCTGCTGTTGCTGACACTTCTTTGAGCAGGGTGTCTGGACTCAGGCTCCAGATGTCCCTTCCTATCTCAAAGGTTCTGTATCAACCCAAATTCATTCTACATATCTATTAACAATGAGAGGATGTCACATACTCAGGATTAAATACTGAATCTTTTGAAGAGAGAAACTGTAAAGGACAGTGAGAAAACTCACCTCATCTCCTCTTGTCCTATTTACATTCCCTGAAGAGTCTTCCAAGTGTGACTGATTGACAGCATGGTCTGATCCACTGTTTTGATTTGGTGAATATAAAAAGAAATAAATATCAGAGACAAAAAACCCAAAGCAAAAACAGGGACAGAATTTTTATTTAGTATTTTTTGTCCTAAAGTTACAGTTTCAGTCAATCACAGAACTGACTACATTGTGTGGGTGTTATGTATGTTTTTTCATAAACTGTTATTTTTACAAGGGTCAGCTGTTTTTACAGCACTTGTAGGAATTGAACAAGTGAATACAAGTTAAAAATATTTGTTTTCATTCCATAACATGCATATGTATACACATGAAAAAATGGCTGTTGCTTTCAAGTCAGCACTAACTTCAGGTAACAGAAAAAAACCTTGATCTAGTGCCAACTCTGCCCTGCCTTTTTCTCTCAATATTGAGTTTGTTTCATAAATAAGCTTTCAGAAAAATACAAACCACCAAGTTTTGTGTAGAACACAAAATAAACAAGAAATGTACGTAAGATGGAAAAAGAAGCCTGAAATGAAAATAAATATAAAATGTAAACATTAACAAATAACTGTTACAGAATTTGCTCTGTTTTCACCCAAACCAGGACAAACAGTCTCAGGGAACTTACCTTTGAGTGCCCTGCACAGGGGACTCTTCAGGAAAGGGTATCTGGTTAGCTGAGCCCCGCTTTCGGGGCGTGCTTGTGCTAACCCCTGGGCTGTCAGCTGTCACCCTCTGAGCAGCATCTGAAGATGGTGCTGTGAAGGTGCTTGCTGGATTGCTGGGTGCATTCCCTTTGCTCCCATTGCACTGCTGGCTGAGGGTCTGTACATCATTTCCAAGACTGTCCATACCCATGTTTAATTCTCCTAGTTTCTGGATAGATCTAAGAACAGATGAGAACAAGACGACCACCAAGCCAGGTTATTATGAGAACTTTGAAGAAAAGAATGGGGTGGGAGAATCAACAAAACCCCCCAACCTGTTCAGAAACTGTTCAGTAAGATTCTGCTGCTGGTCAGATCCATCTTCTTGATTTACACCCCCTTCCAACAACATCTGCTGGTACAACTGGCGTTGCTGCTCCTTCTGTTCCAAGTGCTGCTGGTACCGTAACCTTTGTCTGTAGTACTCCTGGAACTGCTCTGTTGAATCACGAAGCTAAAAAGAAATGAGAATTACTGATGAAAAGGAAACAGTTCATTTGGCATTTCACCTAAATATTCACTTCTGTTTCATTATTTCAATGCCAAAAGGCCATTCTCTCCTGAGGAGCAATGCTTTAATTCTTCCTGAAAGGAGATACAATTCACACACTAAAGAAGGAAATAACTGCCAGCCTGTGCTCATCACTGTTGAAGCAGCTCTGCCATAATTCAGGCCAAGACTTCTCTTTTCTACAAGGCTTCCAAAGTGCTAGGTAAGATCTAAATAAAGAGATGATCAGAAACTATCAGAAATCAAAATAAGCTGCATTCCAAATGCCAAGACATCGTTTTCCCTGCAAATCTATTTTGTGTGACATGGACTCCTCCCTGCCATCAGTCTACAGAGCTAATTTACCTCTGCCTTCAAACTCAATCCCTCCAGGACCAAGACAAAAATCAGGCTATGAAAAAAAACATAGAATGAATTCCTCACTGGCAGAGGCATAGACATCACAATGTAGAAAACATGGTGTGATTGGACTGGGTACCACATTCTTTTCTGCTTGTCTATAACTTCATCTACAGTACAGCATCTCCTGGCTTTATTCTCTCCTAAAACTCTGTGTCCATGTTTGTCTTTTGAAGCCTGCTCTTCTGTACACCCACCTAGGCTCTTCTGTCCCTCCCCTTCTTCCCAAGGTGCTCACACACTATTGCAGCACAGAAGTTACTCAGCAAAGTCCTTGAAGAGAGTGAAGTCCTCATGTTTAGGACTCTGTTAATCCTCCAGTGGGCCCTGTTGCCTCACTTGAGCACCCAGCATCTACAAGAATACAGCCTAGACTGGTTTTCAGTACCATATAAATGTCGTAACTCAAGACAAAGTTTACAAAGAAAACCAAATTGGAGTCTGCAAAACAGAACAGACTTCTTACTCAATGTCATTCATCATTATTGATTTCACAGACAGGTCTTTTAAACTGTGGGAAAAAACAGAATAGATGTTTTTCCCTGTTTATTGATGAACTATTATTTCGCTTGCTGATAAGGTAAAAAAAAGGAAAAGCAAACACCAACCCAAAACCTAATAAAAAAAAAGGAAAGTCCAGACAGAAGCCTTCAAAGATAAATCCAATAAATTTGTTATTGAATTCTCCATAGCAAATATACATTTACTAGGCTAGAAAATGATCAAATTTTATTTTTAATTAAAATTATCCAATTTTAAAGTCTCTGTATTTTCTATAGAAAACCATGTGAGATGATGTATAAAACTTGGTGTTACCACCAGAATTTTCAGGCTACGTGCCACATTGCTCACTAAAACAAGAGGAGGATTATTTAGCATTGCTTGAACTAACACTGCCAGCTTTGAGCACTGCAAAGCACATTTTTTTTGAAGATCTACACCACAGTTTAGCAACACTGCTGATGTGAGAGGGCACACCAGTCAGCTGCATTACAGATCCAAACAGCAGCAGAACTTTATACATGATGGGGAGGGAAGAATAGCTTTCTTTACAAGATACAACAGAGTATTTTCACTAGAATAAAAACAAGATTCAAAGCAACCCATTGCCATGCATGAAGTTCTCAACACAAAGCCAATTCATGATGGTGATCAGAACCCAGCTCAGAAGGCCTCATTATCTTTAAACAACCAACTACTACCTCATTTTTCTCTGGTTTGGCTGATCCCTGACTCTGGGCTCCATTTTCTGGAGCTGTCCCCTGGCACAGGGTCTCACTGCTGGCAGGATGCTGGGGCTCCACAGGAGTATCACTTCTTGCAGCAACATGCAAAAGAAGAGAAACTTATCTGAGAAAAATTAAGAGTAGGAAATCCCCTGGAAAGTAAAGAAAGGTAACATACTAGAATACAATATTGTAACAAGCATGCAAACTAAAGTCACATCAAACTGAAGATACTGCTTAGGAAAAAAAAAAAAAGCAGCCACTTTCAGTGGGTCACACTGAATAAACTACAACCCCTAACAAACAAAAAGCACAGCCTCTCAGGGTGCTTTCTTCTCACATTTTCCAAGAAGAGTTACCCCTATGGAATAGCCAAATTCCATGGTTTCTATCCCTACATTTGAATGACACACCCTTTAACTAACAAGTTATTCAAGTTCTCCTATTGTCAAAACTATGATGTGCACAGAACTCATGTTTTCTAGAGGACATATTAGTTTAATTACCACTACCAATCTAAATTTAAGCCATGCTTAGAATCCCTCAGCTTGAACATTCCTGAAAGTGCTATACAGGAAAATGTATATGGCAGTTTTGCTACCCCTGTATTATGCAAGTACTTCTGCATGGAATCTTTCCAACATCCTTTAGTTATCACTAAGTGTGCAGAACACATTAAATCTTTTGATTCCCACCTTCAGTTTTATCAACTTCAAGTCCTCTTTACTCAGTGGCTTAGAACGAAGTTCTTTTGAGAAGTTATTTTAAACTTTTTTGCTATCTCTCTATAATAAACAAAAGTAA
This sequence comes from Corythornis vintsioides, assembly GCA_025447755.1. Taxonomy (NCBI): domain Eukaryota; kingdom Metazoa; phylum Chordata; class Aves; order Coraciiformes; family Alcedinidae; genus Corythornis; species Corythornis vintsioides. The sequence goes on from JAOEGS010007842.1 coordinate 14,970, forward strand.
CTTAGCTGTCTAAAAGAGAAATCATTGCTTGCTGAACACAACATAAAATAAACACCCTATTTCTGTCACATGCAAGGGGAAGCAAGGGTCAGATCTCCATAAAGTTCTGACTTCCAGCTTCCACCCTTACAAATATTGCCATTTCAGTTGGGACACTTAATCTGAATTTTATTTTTTTTCTAAAAACTGTAATGCTTTCTTGAAGGTTAGAATTAGGTTAAGGGACCATACTCAGTTTTTAAGAGATGTATTAATTAATGAAAAAACAAGATCTATAAACTTCATTTAGCATCAATATGGAAATGCATTCACAAAGAATAACTGCAGCAATTTACCACTTAGGTCCCAGTTAACTCTTTGTGCAGAATTACTCTAGCCCACTGATGTGGAAAAGCAAAATAAAGAGCTCTCAAAGTGTCCTCTGCTGGCCAGTGCACCCAAGTGCAGTGCTATTCACCCATCTGGTTCTCAGAGCCAAAGCTGGCAGCTGCTTTTGAAAGAGGCTTTAACATTTAGAAAGGGGCACAAGCACCTATAAAAACAAAGGCCAAGCAAAAACATAACACTAAGCTCATAACTGACAAGCACCTTTTCTCCTAGTTACCTGGACTCTTTTCTCAGAAAGCAAAAGGCACCAAGTTTTGATAGAGGCTTTAGTCCTTAAGCAGAGAAGTCAGTTTTGCAGCCTACACTGCATTAAAAGAAGCTATTAATAGCATTCATGGTTGCCATAACCCAACTAGCTCCAAGTCCAATATACAAACATAACACATTCAGCTGCCTTAGCATTTTTCAAGCCAAATCTGAATGAGTCAATATTTAGGCTGAACTACTAGCTTAACAATTGAAGAGACAGAGGAATGCTATAGTGACATCATATAGTCATTCCCACTGACTTCACTGGGGCTATTGCCATATATATATTTTCTAAGCACACTTAATAATTTACAGTGTCAGGATCAAAATGTACAGACACGTGAGGACAGAACAGCATGGGGAAAGAAGATGAAGTTATATCTATTTCATTGTCTCTAGCTGGAATGAAGGAATTCTCTAATACTGAACATCAATCTTAGCTAGGCTCTATATAATCTAGGCTCTACAGTCAGGGTATATATTAGTGCTCTGTGCCAGGATTTTAACTTGAAGAAAGTCCAGGTTCCATTTATAAGACTCAAAATCAAGAATGTCAATTCTCTTTGACCATAAAAGCATAAGAAAAAAAAAAAAAAAAGCAACAAACCCACCACATTAGAAACAGAATTTTAATTACACAATTGATGGAATTTATGAATTTGAAATTGAATTGGAAACAACTGTCCAATTGTTTCCATGTCACAGTAATGTCCAAAGTTGCAATGCAGCTAAGAAACCAGTAATGTGAAGTGCAAGAGAAGCCAAGGTAACACGAAAAGCTGGAGCTGCACTCACCGCTCAGGTGACTCTTCAAAGATGCTGTGGCACTCAGTGTTCTCCAGCATGAGGCTTCGGCTCAGGTTCTGTATCCCGGGGTAGTGGAAGTTAGCAAAGGAGTGTGACATTGGTGAGGTTTTGGTCCCAAGGTCTGTGACTCTCTTATCGTGACTCGTTAAGCCACAGGACAGCCCATCTAGAGCAGGGTTTAAGGAGCGGGTCATGTAAGCATCTGCTGACTGAGGCCTTCTCATTGGGGATGAGGGATAAGGAGAAAGTTTGCTAATAAGAGGAGTCAGAAGATCAGCATAGGCAGCTTTCGTAGGCTTGAGGAGTTTATCGACGTGGATATTAAGCATCTTCTGTTCGAAAGCACAAGAGAAAACAGTAGCTGGCAGGTTCTGCAGCCAGGACAACAAGCTGAGGTCCAGGTCATCGCACCCGTTACCACACAGGAGGTCGATGCCCAGCAACACTTCGCTCTCGGTGATCTCCTCCCCCGTGGCTTTGCTCTGGCAGAACTCCACGCAGCACTCGTACAGCAGGCCCTTCATCAGCAGCTGGAACAAGCGGTTGCTGCTGGCTTTGAAGCCGGCCTCGCTCAGCTTCCTGTCGGCGGGAATGAACTCCGCCACCATCACACAGGCCTCTTCGAAGCAGTGAACCCGCGCGGTGCTGGGGTTCCAGTCCTTGAACTCGGCGTGGTTGGTGAGGCGAGGCAGGGTGAGCAGCAGGCAGAGTTTGCTGTAGTCTTCCTTGGAGGGGCAGAAATCCTCCAGAGCGTGCAGGCACTGCACGGCCTCGCGCATGGTGAACTCCAGCTGCAGAGACACCGACAGAGCACACTGCAGGCCGTGTGTTCCCACAACAGAGCGGCTGCAGAACAGGCAGTGGTTGCTCTGCTGTCCTCCCTGGGTTGCTGTTGCCGTGTGGGTATTAATACAGCTACAGCACAGTCTGAAGTTGCTGATGCAGGTGTAGTTAAAACTCTGCCAAATCCCTAGATGCTTTGATTCCCTAAAATCACCCACTCGGCCCCAGTTTCCACAGATCTGTGGAACTTTGTTTCACTGCAGGTTTGATAGGCTGAAAATCTTAAATAGCTTCAGTTCTGTGGCAGCACCAAGGTTACTTAGAATCAGAGAATGGTTAGGGCTGGAAGGGATCTCCAAAGGGCATCTAGTGCAGCCCCCTGCAGGGAGCAGGGACACACTCAACTAGCCCAGGCTGCTCAGAGCCTTGGCCAACCTCACCTGGAATAGTTCCAGGGATGGGGCCTCAACCACCTCCCTGGGGAGCCTGTGCCACTGACCCACCACCCTCAAGGGAAAGTACTTCTCAAAGCCAACTTTTTTTTACCTTATTTTTATTTTATGAAAAGCTACTGGCAGAAGTTAAAAGAAAAGTTTCTAGATTTCTCCAGCTTCCAGTGAGTAGCAACTTAGAGTTGGCTTTTATATTGAGATTTTCTATTCTTCAATCAAAAATTCAGAAGGTTCTCAGAAGGTGAGACTTCCAAACGAACTTTAGTAAAAGCTTGTTGGCAACTAAAAGCCAAAAGCCATGTTAAATACACATTCATTGGCATTTTATTATATAGATTTAAAAAGAAATGAAAGCTACTTACCCACGTAACCTAGCATGTGCCCAATACAGAAGCCTTTTACCCACAACATTCTAATACATTGGGTAACATTCAAAACAAAAAAAAATTCACAAACCAGAGACAATTCTTACATGCTGAGGTTCATCTTCTGCTGACATGGCATTGTTCACACATAAGGCTTCCAAGAACTTCTGCTTCATTATAATATAACGAAATCTGCAGGTGAGAAGTGAAATTCTATACATTCTGATGCAGTAGCTAAACATTTTTTTTAGAGACAACCAGGGTATTTTATAGCTATTTCTGGAGTTAAGCACAGAAACTGCAATGACAAGGAACTCACATTTTAACAAACTGGTAGCCACAAAATTATTTTTTTAAACAGGAAATCTCTTTTGCTATTATTGCTTTCAGATATATTAGATTAAAAATTTTAGAAGACTAATAAGAGGAAAAAAAATGTAGCAATCACACTTAATTACAAAAAGAATTACTGTACAGCATACACCATATTCTTAAAGTATAAGGCAAATTAAAACTAATTCCAGATTTGGGCATGCATTTTTCATAGATTAAGGTAAAACACGTGCAAATGCTGTAGGAAGTGTATACAGGTTAGAAAAAAATCCCCAAACTGAAGTGAAAAACTTTAAACTACTGCTTTAATATAAAATACACAGTAATTAATTTTCCAGAACTCAAAAACTGAAATCTGACTTATGTTGTTTTACCTTTTCTTGTCAAATTTTTCCATACATTCAAGAGGTTGAATAAACTGAAGGACCTCATCCCACTGACCATCAAGAATCAATTGCCTAGTAAAAGAAAGAGTTACTCCTTTAATTTCACTGGACAGTAACACTCTTCTTTCCAAGCAGCTCATTTAAATATACAAGTCATTTAAATAAACAACAGGTGATCAACCTGCTTTGAAAAGTTAATGCTTTGCAAAGGTGACAAAGTTTTGGTCCCAAGTTTTGGTTACTTGAAAAGTACAAATAAATACATTGATTCAATAAACAGATTCAGAAGAATGAAAATTAAAAAGATAATTTTAGTTGTATAAATCCTGCTGGGCCTATTCTATAAGGGGTGGGAAGACAGACAACTCCTATATTAAGGATATTAAGAGGAAGCTTGGCTGGAGCTATGCCAGTGAAACAGCTCCAACTCCACTACTAGGGCTAGACTGCACAACTGGATTAATTTAGTTCAGTTTCTTCATATCCTCAATCACAAATAGAGCTCTCTGTAAAAGGCCCAGATCTACAAGGAAGTGTTTCTCATTAGATGCATACTCTAACTAAGCTAAAAATGAAACAAACAAATAGGATTAATAACTTCAATCTTTCTCTAATTCTTCATTTTCTTCCTATATCCGTAATTATTATTCATATTTTGGGGGGAAAAGCTTTGGAAACCACCCCACTCATCCTAGATCTTAGTAGGAGAGTATTGTCAAAATATTTAATTTGGAAGTAAATAATCTACACGTTCAGTTCCATGTGACATGGTAAGCTGATAAGAGAACACTGGTGCCAACAGATCTTGTTCTCTATCCTATTCCTGCTCATGTGCTTTCCCTGAACTGACACCAGCACTTGTTAAGATTCCTTCTCACTTTAATGAAATTGGCATGCCAGAAAAATAAACAAGTTAAAACAAACAAACAAACAAACAAAAGCAAATCTAACTCAGTGTATGTTGAAAATGACTAGCAATTACTTCAAGTGGCTCATGGAAGGTTGTCATTCACTTCAGGGCTGGCCCACAGAACTGGGATGAGGAAGAAAGAGGAAGATGAAGGCACAAAACCTCCTGTTTAGTGGCACAGGGCTGCTCACTGAACCACAGGCTCACTGCATAGCTTCTGTATGGGGTATTTCAGCAGCAAAGTCCTACCTTAGAAAAAGCATGTCATCTGAGAACAAGCCATTGATGACCCCACTTTCTTTCTCCAGTGCCAGCATGCTGATATGAAGTTTTCTTGAGTTCAGAAAATCTAGTATTAGTTTAATTATTTCAGCTTCTTTAACATTCACTGTTTCTTCAGCTGTCATGATGGCAGCCTAAAAGGGAAGAGAGAAATTTAGCTATAATCACTATCTTATTTTATGCTTGGTTAACAAATATTGACTATTAAAAAAAGAAAAGTAATAAAAATCCTATTTTATAGGACAGATTACTGTAGCATTACAAAACATAGACAAGATTAAGAAATTGATCTTGAGGTTGATTATGAAGCCACAATTAGGACCTAACACATCTGCATCTTTTTAATTTGTCCTATGGGCATATAGGGACCCAGATAAACAAATCTGCCAAGAAATCAATCCTCCTCCTGTGTGCAAATGCTGTGTTTACCTAGACTGCAACACGCAAAATTCTCCTTTCTGAAATGCAAACAGTGAAGTTCAAAGAACATAAAACCAAGCCAGTTGCTACGTCATTATCTAGAGATCTTAAAACTTACAATATCTCCAGTGCACACAAAAAGCACAGCACACTAAAAACACAATCTCCCTGTACCCTGCACTTCATTTGTGATGGATGACAATTAAGGCAGAGGTTCTCATTCTCCCTTCATAAGGGCACCACTTTCTGACTAGATGTTTATGAAGCATCTGAAGCTGCACACCCAAGACAGCCTGAGCCAGTTTGACTGCCAGAGTCCCCTTCACTCCCTGCCTCCAGCTCTGTGTTCCTGGCCCTGCCTCAGCACTCCCTCCACACCCCTCACTTTAGTCACTGGGCTTGTTCTTCCACCAAGCCATGTGGTGAAAAGTCAAATGAGCTCTCCAGACAACAGAAAGGAAAATGAGAAGATGCAAGTGTGGCAGGGACAGCCCTGGGTGCCAGCAGTCAGCTTCTTTAAAGCTCCCACAGACACAACATCCAAGCTCCTTTTCAGTTCCTCCAAGCATCCAAGAGTTGTAGCACGTGCTTCTTTTAGGAAACAAATTCTGCTTCTGGCTAAGTCTTGCACAGTTCCTGAAGTCCAATTTAAAAGCAGAAGCTGTTCAACTTTAAGTTGAGCTGTAGCTCCCAAGCTGATGTGCTAGGAACTATCTGGGGATGTGGGGAGAAACTGTGTAACAGCCAAGACATACAGCAATGCCTCAGCAGCAGCTCTTAAACAAAAATCTAGAGCCACAAGAGTGCAATTTGACATCAGGAAAAATCAATTCAAGCACAGGGCTGCAGAAATGGGCAGTCCCTCTTCACACACAATCACACAATGTCAGGGGT
>JAOEGS010007844.1:6414-21183 GCA_025447755.1 Corythornis vintsioides
GATGGGGCCTCAACCACCTCCCTGGGGAGCCTGTGCCACTGATCCACCACCCTCAAGGGAAACAACTTCTTCCTGATTCCTAAAGAGCACAGGGTCAAGTTTCTAGTTGGTTCTGGACAAATACACTATGAATAGGTCAGAGCTTAGCAAGAATTTACTCTTGTATTCATAGAATATACTTTGAATTATCCATAGAATATACTTCCAATTAGAAAACCTGGTGTCTGCAGAGGTCAGTTTTGTGTCCTGCTATGAAATCTCTGAAAGAGAACTTTCACATGGAAAGATGGATGTCTGGACTGGGGCAGTGATCCTCCAGAGCTGCAATGCATAGCTCCTGTGCCTCTACTACTGTTTGTAGCTCTGCTAGCTCACAGAACAGTTTTAGCTGGAAGAGAACTTCAGGATGATCAAGTCCACCCTTATTCCCAGCCCTATCCAAACAACTGAACCATGTCCCTGAGCACAGCATCTGCCCAGCTCTTCAGCCCTTCCAGATGACCCTGGATATGACAGAACATGTTTGTGGCCATACTGGGAATGGTGGCTTGGGCATCTCTTGTCACACATTGTCCTGTGCTGGAGAAGTCCCAAGTGCACTGGAGCCATTTGTCAGTAGAAAGGAAACCCAACCCCTCCCCAAACCAGGGCTCCAGCTTGTGGTAACGAGGTAGACACCTGCACTACTTCAGTGTAGTTAATCAGGTTAATGTGTAATTAATCAGGTGTAATTAACAAAGAAATAACCCTGTATAACAAACAGAAGGCTACCAGAAAGACTTGAACCTGTCCAGTGATGCTAATTTGTGGCACGGAGTAGGTAAATTTATCATCTCTGCATCTTTTCTGCTCAGATTTTTCATTGCCATATCCATTGTGACTGAGCTTCAATTGATTCCATTAAATACCATTAAATACTGGATGTGAAAAACCATACCTTTGCCATACCCCTTGGAATCAGCTTTGGAACAGTAACAGCAGCCAAACAATCCCACAACCCTCAAGCTCCTCTTTATAGAGAGCATGTAAATACGATTTATTTTTTTCCCCTGTGATTTTTCTCAACCTGATGCTGGGTTTATCACTGAGGAGGAACCTATTGTGAAGTGTTTTTTCACTGGGGTGGAAAAATCTCCCATTCTCTATCTCTTTCTGTGTGTGTGTGCTTATTTTTCCATAGCTGGTCATCTCTAGACTTGGTGCATGCATAAACATTTGGGTTTAGGGGCTTTTACTGCTTATAGAAGTAAAACAAATCAAAACAGACTCTAAATCTCAGCCTCACATTTGTTGTCTTGATTTTCAGCAAGCTCAGTTCTGTTTTCATACTGTCTTTAGATGTCCTGCCAAAGTGGTGTGAAAGGTTGTCTCCTAGATCATGGTTTAGTTGCTTTTATGTGGCCAAGCAGATGTCTGCTTTCCAGAAGTGAGATACTGAGATTATTCAGGCTGTTTGAGATTTTTTTTTTCTCAATTATTTGGTTTTTATGGAAGCAGATATTTGGGATGATTATCTTTATTTAGCTTATCAGCATAACATCTTTATTTCTCTGTGATATTCCATGTCATGTTTTTATTTTGCTGGGCTGTTTAAAAAGCCACCTAAATGGAGAGGCAATTAAAAGTGTACTTAAGGTACTGGTGCTATTTTACATATGATTTTTGGAACAATTTTTATGAGTACTCTTTGAAATAACAATATCATAGCTTGCAAGTTATTTTCAGTATTTACAAAAGACTGTGTCAGTAAGAAAGCCTATGATTATCCTTTTTTATGCTCAAAGGAGGTAATTTAATTCTAAAAAGGATTTTATGATACTAGATGATAATTCAAATAACCATGAATTCATTTTATGTCTTTTTTTCCTTGAAGACTGCATTACATTTAGTGAAATATTTATCTTTTCACATTCATATAAGCACTTTCTATTACCTTTATTTTATTATTTGTCTGTTTTATTAGCTGACACAATAAAGACAGGTGTTTTAATGTCTGTGATGGTAGTAATGTTGTATGTCATGACAGCTGCAGCAGTTTAGAGGTTTATTAAAACCACTCCTTTTTTTTTTTACCAGCTGCTGAGAACTTGTTAAGTGGCCAGTGCATAATGATACAACTCTGATAAATATTTATGTTCTCCAAATACTTGTTTGGCTAGTGATACAGCAGGTAAAAGATGCAGCAGAAAGTAACCTTGTCTCTGGAAATTTTAGAGAAAGAAGTGGAAAACACACTCCAAAAGTAATGCTTTTCTTTCTCTTTCTGATAAATAAGATGAAATAAGAACTTTGACAATTGAAACTGATTTAGGAACTTTAGGAATTTTTTGGTTGGTTTTGAGAAACCACAGACTCACATGGGAAATCCCTGTAAAAGAAAATTCCTTAACCATAACAATAACCCAAAATGAGGAGATGTCTCCATATTTTACAACATTGATGAAAGTGCATCAAGCTGTTCTTAAAACTGCAACCCAGGAGCTAGAATAATGAGTGGAAAATAGAAGCTCTCAGGTCTGCTGGAGCAGAGGGGTGTGTTGCTGTTCTTGCCAACACTTCAAGTAGCTATGTCTGTATCACAACCTAGTGATGAAGAATTAAGTCAGGTAAGAGCTAAATTCTCCTATCAAATGAGCCATCATCTAGGGAGGATTTGTAACTCGAAGATGAAGCAAAAAATCAAAAATTAATTTTAGTTGCCAGTCCTACAGTCTGTGTCTACCACAAACTTCTGCTTCTGAGAAGGTATCTATCAGTGGTTAAATATTTTAGGGACGTGGCTTGACTAGGAAGAAAGATCTGATAAATACCACATTGTGCTTAAAGCTGCTTTTCACAGTGATGAGTAACTGTGATCAGAGCTGGCTGAAGTACCTCCAAGCAATTCATGAACTCAAAAGGTTTGTTGAAGACTTTTGAAGATGCTTGAAGAATTTAAAAGAATCTGTGAGATTTGCTTCTGATAATTATTCTGTCGATGGGAAGTTAAGAGTGCTAGTAGTATAAATGTCAGTAATTAATTGAATATTTAAATGCCAGTTAAATCAGTGCTGCTTGAAATCTAACTGTGTGGAAGTCAATTAGAGCTAGAAATGTGAAATACTCCAAAAAAAACCCTCTGGCCTGAATTAGGACCTGGTGTTGGAGAAGTCTCTACCAGTATTCCTTTAGTGCAGAGTCTGTAGTAACTGCCTTTAATGAAGTGATTATTGCCTATAAACTTGGAAATTTATTTTCAGTAGTTTTAATAACAACAAATAACTGAAATAAATAATATTTTGAATAACATTAGGAAGAAGTGGAATGAATATGGTGGTGGGTAATGCAAACCTGCATCCTAGTAAATAATTTTCACTAGTGACTTAAAATAGGACAGGATAATAAGTTGATTAGTATCTTTTAAGTATCTCCCTCATGACATTTCTTGCTTGGATAAAAATAACTTTTTGGATAAAAATAACTTTTCTTTTGCAGAGATTTGTTATTATAAATGGTTTTTATAGATACAAAAATATGTGTGTGTGTATTGATGAAAATTGCTTAGTGATTTACATTAACATTCAAAAAGGGCAAGAAACTTTCCCTTCTGTTCTTCAGAATTTATTTCTGTATATGTACTTACCTGTGTGGTTTTTTGGGGGGGATTGGGGGAGTGAAAACAAAATTATTGACAGTAACCCTGTGTTGGATGAAAAGTAAAATCAGTATTTGTAAAATTTTATAGTCCTGATTTATATGTATCTAATATAGATATATATATAAAATTTTATGTATTTTTATAGTCCAGAAGTTTTTTGCATGCTTTAGTTTGTATTGTTCAGGGGAACTCTCAACCTTTCTCATGTAAGAAAACACTTTTCCATCAGCCCATAAAGTTTTGTGTACCTTGCTTATAGATTTAGCAGTTTCACTGTTTGCTTTTAACCTGTGATTATATTACTGTGGATTTGGCAGCACCTATATGTTTAGGAAAATGGCTTTTATTCTATGGTAGTAAATGGCACCACAAGCACTTAGAGCCATGTAGAACAAGCTAGACCTGTGTTCCAAGCCCAAGCTGGGTGTATTTCACCTGGGACTGAAACAAAGCAGTGGAGAACTGGAGAAGAAATATGGAAATAATGGAAATATAGGAAGTGACTATAGCACTACCTTCAAGGCCTTGCTTACTCTAGAAAGAATTGGGCTGCAAAGAATTGAACAGGAAGAATTTAACACTGCAATCTGTGACATGTCCTACAACTTCAGCACAGAAAAGACAAGTGTCACTTGTTTTGACTGTGCAATGGGAATAATCAGGTCACAGCATCACAATGTCAGGGGTTGGAAGGGACCTAGAAGATCATCTAGTTCAAGGTACAGAATATACTTTGCTTTTTCTGGTAGAAATGATCAAGATTTTTGAGTTTTTGTGTGTTTTGTCTTTTTGTTTCTTTTAGTGTTTGTGGGGTTTTTTTTTACTGACATTAGGTATGGATCATATGGAAATTGCAATATAAAGGCATCTGCATTTATTGATTTGTATTTTTTACTTGTTGAAAACCTGGTGTTAACCAAAATATTAAGTTTATTTTAGAAGGAGGGTTTGTTTTCTTTCCCAGGGAAGGAGGCAGATCGTTTTCTCATCAAGTTGACTCTGCCTAGGTTTTTATTTTGCATTATGTGTTTTTTGTGCCATCATATCCAGAAAACAGAAATATTCAGACAGTGATAATGATGGTGATCAGCTGGAGGGAAAACTTAACCTCTGTCATCATCAGGCACTGACTCTGCCTGGGCTTGATCTTACCTCAGAATGCATCCATCACCTGGTAAAACATGACAGAGAACTGTTATTCCAGAAGAAGCCTCTAATTGTGATCACCTAGTTGTTGTGTATTTCTACTGATGTCCTGATTATAGGGGTGAGGATGGACAATTAAAGACATTTTTTTTCCATTTTATTTTCTTCTTAGAGCTGTGTGTCATGAGGTTGTCTATAAGCTCATGAATGCCTTTCCAAAATAAGGATGCCAAATCATGAGCTGGTTTAGAAATGTAAGGTTGCCTCTGGCATTGCATTTATGAAGAATTTTCTAAAGAACCCCCTATTTCAACCAAGAATTGTTTGAAATGATGGGTTTTCTGTTGCATAATTAAAACCACACAGACTGAAATTAAAAATATGCTTTCTACCTTTTGGTTTTAAACCTCTCTGTGATGATTCTGAGTGATTGCAGTGGCACTTGGCAGTGCCACAAGAGTGCATCACCTGCAGTCTGCTCAGCTTGCTGCTGGATTTAGCCAGGAGTTTGCCCCTTTGGATGGGAATGCATAAGGTCTGCTTATAAATTTTCTGCTTTTAAATTTTCCTCTCCTCAACCCTTTCTTTTCTTTCCTTCTGATGCTATCTTAAACAGGTCAGCAAATCTGGGATGTGTTTTGGCTGAGAATGTTTAGTGTGAGGTGTCAGTCATTTGGAAGGAACTTTTCATGCATGTTGCTGGTTATAACTTCTTAATTTGCAAAATAAACCCTTGTATCTTCCTGTGTTACTTGTGAAAATACCTGTTGGTGTTCAATGGCAGCATCTGAAAAACAGTGTGTGGATTCTGGAGTGAGGGACTTGTTATTTTAAAGAATTATTTTGTTATAATAGGCAAGACATTATAAAATCCATTGAGATAACTCTGGAACCTGGTGCTTAGTGTCAGGTACTAGAAGAATTAGAGGAGGAGAAAAACTTGCACATGCTGGTGAGTTATATTTGGGAACTGATGAAAAGAAGGGGAGCTTTTTTGAGACATCCAAAGTTATGTTTTCAGGTGAGGTAAAGTAGGGGATTTGAATTTTTTTTACCCCTTTTCCATTAAAAACATGAGACCTCCAGAGAAAAAAACAAACCAGCAGAGTGTGTGTTTGTACAAAAGAGACTTGAGGGAGAGGGGTTTGATAGAACAGTGCATCAAAAATGATTTATTTTTCAGGCAGTTGTGCTCTTTGCAAGTCTTAAATTCTTATGGAGCTTCCCAGTTTGATGTAACAGAACATGGTTTAGAATATTTATTCTTGTGGCATGTAATTTATCTTCTGTCTGATCAAATTAGGCAACAAATTTTAGTCTACTACAGATTGCAGCTATGTTTGGCCTTAGTATGAATGTGTGGATAGGGTGTCATGGGGAAAATGTTTAAAACACTTGCATTTTTTCCAAGTATGTCTTTTATTTGGTAATATACCCCCATTACTAAGGCAAAGAATATATGAGCCTTCCAGTTTTCACTTGCCTCTTTGGGAAAAGTGCCTTAGCCATTTTCCACAGGCTGCAATGCCTAACATTTAATCTAAACTGCAATTTAGAGAGGTTTACAGACTGCTGCAGTCTGTATATGTTGGTAAAAATAAAATTGAATTTGATCACCATTTTTCCTCTCAGAGAGGGTAAACAGTAAATAAAGTGTTGAGAATCTAGAAGACATGCTGTTGGTCTCCTGATAAGTGCTGATAAATTATATTTACAATGACTTGCATTAAGATTTCTTCAGGATTTTTTCTACAGTTTAAATGTTCACTTATCTGTGAGAACTGCAGAATAAATCAGAAAACACAGAGGGGGGTTGGACTAGATGATCTTCTAGTTCCCTTTCAACCCCTCACATTCTGTGATTCTATTTGTTCTTTTCCAACCCAGACTTAACTTTTCCTCAAATACTTTTAATAGAGACTGTCACAAGTTTCAAAGATGTTGAAGAATCTAAGTTCTTGTTTTTATTATGCAAATAAAAATAAAAATGATTAAAATGCAGTCTGAGCTTAAACATGAAGGGCTCTTATGCCAGACATATCAAAAAATGACCCTTTAATGTTAATTTTTTTTCCTTGGGGAAGGTGCAGGGCTGTTTGTTCCGTTACATGCAACGGTTTTCTAAAGCTAAAATTAACATTAGGATGGGCTTAAAAAAATTAGCTGGAAGCTATTTTTGTGCTGTCCTTGGAAGTGGAGTACTTGGTCTTTTGTGTTGAGCAGTGCAATAAGATAAATCACTCTCATGAATACTGATTTGGGCTCTTTCTATAGAGTGTTCCACCGCAGTGAGCAGTGTAGGTTGAGAGTGTTTTATTTATGGCTCTGTGCTGGTTTGTGGGGAGGCAGGACTGCAAACAGCACTGCAGAGGCTGTGTTGGGGTGCTCTCCATCACCCCACTGTGGCTGTGCTGCATGTTTGGAAAGCCAGAAGAGGGAGCACCAATGAAGACCTTGTTTTCTAAGGTGTGGTTGTGACAGTGAGATCCATGAGGCTGCTCTAGACCCATGGAAATACTGAGGTCACATGTGTTCAGTCACAGTGCCTCACTCTGCCTGCAGAGTGAGAAATAATGAGCTTGGTGGTGGCTTGAAAAGAGGGGAAAGGGGCAGGGTGGAAGGAGTGACAAGCTAGGAAAAAGTGCACTTGGCACGAGGGGTTTAAAAGCAAAAGCAAATTATTGTGTCCTGAATGGTTTGCTAAGCTGGTTATTTGCCATTAAATCCAGCATAACTGGTATGTAAGGACAGCAGTGTTTCTCCTCAGTGTGCAGACTAAATATATTGAACATGTGAGACTTCTGTGTTTGTTAGAACTTAATCAAATGCAGTTTATTAAATATAGCAGTTGGGTTTTACTGTAGGTCCTGTAATATGGTTATAGAAGAAAAAAAGTCCTTATAATGATTTCTAGGGTTGCTAGCTTTCAAGTGTATATATGTGTACTCTTAGAAGTGTATTTTCTTATGTTAATACATAAATGTGTGATGAGCATAGGTAGTGTGGAAACTACTAATGACAAATAATAATTACTAATGACAAATAAGAAGTCTTGGGTGTTGATTAAACTTTGCAAATTGATCTTGATACAGGCAGCTGGTATTCTGGTTGACTTGATGTGCAAACTGCTTTCTACTCAAATTAGGAGACCTTTCAAGAGTATAGTCCATGACCTTTGAAAGGTCACAGAGAACAGGAGAGGTGCCTGAGGGCTGGAGGACAGCCAGTGTTACTCCAGTCTTCAGAAAGACTTGTTCTGGATGTTGACTCCAAGCAAATGGAGGAAAAGAAGGTTATCAAGAGTGGTCAACATGGTTTCATCAAGGGGAAATGATGCCTGACCAATCTGATAGCCTTCTGTGAGGGACAGTGTGGAATCTGCACCCAAGAAAGAATATCCCCATGCCCCAGTAGAGGTTGATCTGCTGGAAAGCAGCTCTGTGGAAAAACTCTTGTCTGTCCTGGTGGACAACAGGTTAACCAGGAGCCAGCAGTGTGTCCTTGTGGCCAAGAGGGCAGTTAGACTGTGACCAGTAGGTTGAGGGGGCTTCTCCTCCCACTGTACTCTGCCCTAGTGAGGCATCTGAACTGGAGCAGAGAGTTATTTACTTTTCAGGGTGCCAGAGCACTGGAAGGGGCTGCCCAGAGAGTTTGTGGAGTCTCCTTCTCTGGAGATGCTCAGAACCCATTTGGATGCTTTCCTGTGCAGCCTGATCTAGGCCAACCTGCCTTGGCAGTGGGGTTGGACTAGATATCTGAGGCCCCTTTCAGTGACTAGCATTCTGTGACAGTCTTCTCTTGCATGTTTCTTGAGACTTGCAGCTTTGGCTGCATTATCTCCCTCAAAGGGGTGTGAAGTGGCTCGATGAGATAGTGAAAAGAATAATTAAAAAAGCAAAGCCCCAATCTTATTAGTCTCTGGCATTCTTTGGCTTTCTGTTTTGTTTTTCTGTTTATTGTTGGGTAGAACTCCAAATTCCATGTCTGCAGCTATTTGCTTTATTACCTTAGATGTGCCATTTCCAATGTTATGCTCATAGATTTAACAAGCTAATCCAGGAAACTAAAGCAGAGCTGTCATTTTGAAGCTACTCAGCTGAAGGCTCTTCAAAAATCAGTTTAGAAAGCTCCAAGACTATTTTTTGTTCCATTTTTTTTTTTTTTAATTTTTAGAGGTATGTTGAACTTGTTATGCTGTTAATGGTCCCTAGAAGGGATGTCCTGCAAAGTTAGAAGTGCACTGGAGGTTAAACCCCCAATGGATATTATTTATATTTAGCAGCTCTGCCTGTCTGAAGGCAGACTTGAAAATTCAGAAGACATCTTTCAGGTTTGTGCAACTTGATTGTGCCTTTGAAGTTCCAAATTACAACTATAGTACAGTAATAAAATGTTTTGGGGTTTTTTAATGAGAATGCAGAGCTGTGAAGGTTGGTTGAATTAGAAGTGATCATTGGTGGGTTGCTGACTTTAGAGACAGCATTGGCTCCCATCAGGCCACAGTGCAGTGCAACTCCAATTGCTGCTTGAGGGATCTAGGAGAAGAATTCTGGTCTTTCTCAGTCCAAAAGATAAGAATGATGCATGACAAGAATTAGATTTACACTCTTCTGTTCCCTTTTCTTTACAGTGTTTTCTGAGAGGAAAGAGCTGCCAGTCATCTTGTTCTTAAGGCATCTGTGTGAAGATTCTCTGAGGAGTAGTGTGTCATGTGGATAATGCAACTATTCTTGCAGCTCTAGGTGTAGGAGCAAGTTCTGTGAACTTCCATTGTCTCTGCTTCAATATATTGATTTGAAGGCCTTGCAGAAGTTGGCCAAACTCTAAACTAGGGACATAATACCTGAACAGGACAAAAAGGTGTGCAGTGCAATATCTGGGCAGTGAGCTCATGCTCTTTTATTCCACTGCTCTCCAGCAAACATGTACCTGTTTGTTCTAACAGGGTGATGTTACTGGAGCAGGTTAACTGGTTGCTTCCAGTTGCAGCTAAAGATGACACTGGTGCCTGTATGGCCTCAAATTACTCAATGTTGTTGGGCCCTTATAATTGGTGTCAGATTCTTGTGGGCCCTTTTCCTTTGTCTAGGTCAGAATGATCTAGGTCATTTTACAGCATTTGAAAAGTATTTTCTTACTTAATTACTCCAGGGAAACAGCAGATTTGGAGGAATTGTCTAGGGAGCAAGGATGCAGGAAGATCTGGTAAGATTTTGTAGATCTGATGTGTAGATCTTTGCAGAGAGAGCCCTTGTGGGAACTCCCAGAGAAGGAATGAACTGGATTCCTCTCTCCAGCTCAAAGCTGAAGAAGAGTCTTTCCCTGCAGTCCTGCTCCAGGCTCCAAAAGCAGCTCTGTTTTTGTAGTAAAATGGTTTGGCTGAGAATTTACAGCATTGCTTGACTTTCATTCTCATCTTCACACAAGAACAGCCAAGCTTATGTGATCTCCATTTAAATTCTTCATTTCCTTCAGCTCTGAGTTGGAAGTAGAACTTCTGCCTTAAGCATCCATCTTTGCTTCTTAATTGTATTTTGCAGAATTAATACTGAGTTAAAAATGATTCAGATCCTGCCTGGAAAAAAAGCTTTGCATTCTGAAAAAGGCCAGGAGTCCATTGGATATCCCAATAGAAAAGCAATGGGGAAGGAGCAATGAAGACAAGAGAAAAGGCATTAATTTAGTACAAGCAGAAAATCCTGGGGTTTCTAGGGATTAGTATTCACAGCACAACTTGCAGTGTCTTTTTTTGATCCTGAATATATATATATATAGTAGCAACATCATCTATAAGCAGGTAGAAATTGGAGTTTAAGACTGAATTAGTAAGATAGCTGAGGGGGAAATAGCAAAGCAAGTGGAAATGATGAGGAGATAGAGGAAAATGACCAGTGGGAAGAAAAATGAAATCACTTACCCTTAGAAAGCATACACCTGTTCTTGTCCTGCTTGTGCTCACTGGTAGAAGTCTCTAAAAGCACTTGCTATAAATCAACTGAACTGCAGCAGGTTATGCTGAATTGCTCCAGCTTTTACAAACATGTCTTGTGAGGTCTTGCCTCGGAAGCTTTCCCAGGCAAGGTGTACATGCTGGTGAGATGGACTTGTTTGTACACATTTTTACTCCCTTTTTAAGAAGAAATGTTGGCAAGCCATGAAAGAAGGCTAATTACAGCTTTGCAGTGGAGAACTTATTACAGTTGTGGATGACACTGCCTTTTGTTTTTGGAGCAAAAAATAGAAATTAGGGGGAAAGTGTTGAGCAGGAAGCAGGGAAAGTATTGTGGCAATGGCTCCTCAATTATTGCTTCAAGAATGTCACTTGCTGGTGATTCAGGGTACAGAGATGACAGGGGAGGGTTATTCCAGATGGATGCAAAAGATTAAACAGCATGAGGAAGAAACGAGAGAAATCAGTGTGTGTTGGGGGGAGAAATAGCAGGGACAGAATGAGTGTTTAAAGGGAATGAGGAAAAAAATCAAGCCTTTCCTCAGTTTCAAGGCCAAGTTGGCACCCCTTTGACTCATTAAACTGTTCTTTTGAATCCAGAAATTTGCTCTACAAAATGTCACCTCATCAAACAGCAAAAGGACTTTAAGTGAGGGGGTCAAGGCCAACAAATTATAAGCAAAAGCTCTAGCTATTTTAGTTCTCCCCATTCAGTGTGGCTTTATGTTGGACAATTAACTGTCTTTGTGTTTTCTGCTGTTTGTATATGTGATATACAAACCCCCTTTGTGTTGGTTGCCTCTGCTATCCCATCTCCTCTCAGCAAGCCACTGTTGCAGCACTGGGTGCTCAGTTCTTCTGCCATTCTCTGCAGTGGCTCGTGGTCGAGAGGATAAGAAACCATAAGTGAAATTCTCCTCAGCTGCTTCATCTTGCAACCTGGAGCACCCTCAGTGGCTCTCCCAGACTAGTTAGTAGCTGCTTTCCCCAAGGGATTGTGGATAAGGAAGGGTTTGAGAGTTCCCTTGGTCTCCAGTCAGGAGAAGATAGTGCTACAGCCTCCCCAAAGGGCTGCCCATTAGTAAGATTCTTCCCTGCCAACTCTCTTTTTCATTTTAAAAAGGCTGCTAACTTAATTACATTTCCAGCAGCCATGCTGGGTCAGATCAAGGAGACTGCTTAGCCTAGTTAGCAAAACTGTATTTACCTTAGATGGAATTAGACCTCTCTAAACTGAGCTGTGTGCAGTGAAATGCTGAACTGCTTAAGTGGGAAGGGGGAGGAGAACAGAAAAGCACAAAGGTATTTCGTGCTTCCAGAAAATCAACCCTGGAAGGAAGGAATAGGGAGAGGATGAAGTGAAGCCTCTTAAATTTGATGGATGTGTGATGGAAATCTGCAGTAAAATACAGCCTCTAGACCCTTTCTGCTTTGTTGTTCTATTATTATTGGTTTGGGGTTTTTTTGTTGTTATTGTTGGTTTGTGTTTTGTGTTTTTTTGTGTTTTTTTTTTCTTTATTTTTTTGTGTGTTTTTTTGTTCCTTTCTGGGAAGCAAAAATTCAAATATTGCCAAGGGGTGGCAGTTACTGGCCCAACCATAGTGATGTGACTAATGAAAGTAAGAAGATTACTCTGCTGCACTTTCAGTCCATCTCTTGTTTTCTGTTTCCATGGATATCTGAGATTCAGGGAGGGGCTAATGTAAAATTAACATTTCCTGATGTATGAATAACTATACCAGAAGATTTCTGTTGAGCTTGACAGCCAATTCCTTCTTTTTAAGGACCCTTTGTTGCTTCAATACCATATTATTAGCAGTAGGTTTGCAGTGATTTATTACCCCTAATGTTTTGCAGTGATGATATAATAGGACTGAATTACATGGAATTATAAATCCAATACAAAAATTACTGGTAGCAGAATGTCTGGAGCAAAACTTGGTGATTTGGCTTTGAGTTCACTTGGTTGCAGCACTTAACTGTGGCCATCTCTAATTCCTCTGAGAAAAAAAATCCGTAGCTGCTAGTGGAAAAATATTGCAACCCACAGCAGAGTTTCTTGTGTTGTTACACGTGTTGAAAGCCTTGTTGAAAAGGAAAACTCTAATTACTCACTGTGATTCACAGAAGCAGGCTGTGGCTTTTATTACGCAAGTATCCACAGATCTCAGAGTATGTTCTGTGACCTTTTGGGGTTATTTATCTTGTGTCTTGTATGCTCTAAAGCTTGTGTGCTTTAATCTATGTTTGCTGAGAAGCTGCCAAATTGCCTCTTCTCTTCTGTGCCAAAAGTTTTCTTTTTTTTTTTTGGTGTGTGTAATCCATGTTCAGATTGATTCTTTGGTAGAAGAAATAGGAGCCATCTGTCTCAGTATTTGCTTATGAATCATATTTTATGGTATATTTGTTAAATATCTTAAGACCTTAAAAACAGCCAGCTGATGTAGGTAAGGAAAAGTACATAACTGAGTGTTTAAATGTACTTTAGCATGTCAGGATGGTGAGATGTGATTTTCATGTGTGTGTTCCTTCAAGTTGTTAATCTGAGGCTTTTGGGTCCAACCGTGTAAAGCACTTGAAAATTGATGGAGATTAAATAAATCTGTTTCTTCAATTTTCTTTTGTATCTAAGTAGGTCTGAAGGACTCGAAACAAGGAAGTTGATTGTGATACAGAAAAAAAAAAAGTCTTTTGAAACACTGGAATAACTAACTGTTGCTGCTACAAGACCTGATTCTGCACCAGAGGGTTGAGAGAGAACAATCCATTGCCTTCAGCATCACTAGGGCTTGCGTGACTGCGGTCAGTGCCAAGACTGGTGACAAAACTGCATCCAAACTGCACTCCCAGGTCTTAGGGACTGATGTCAAATCAGAAATTCCCAATCAAAAAATTCAACAGAGGGACTTCTTTCCAAAATTACATCAATAAGAGATTCAAAACTGCTTTGCTGCTAAAGCTGCACACTCTGTTATCTCTCCCCATGTGAGCAATAGTGGCAAAAAATGAGATTTTATCCCGAGTTTGTGAAATGTTCCCCTATGTATTTTGGAGCCAGTATTGCTGGAGAATAGCTGTCTGGGTCAGAAAAGAAAGCCAGCAAGTCAGACCAGTTGGAAGATGTCACGTGCACAAAGATGTTAGTTTATACTGAATTATTTCTAAGTGCAGTCTTGTCAAGGCTTTGCTTCAAATTTTTCTCAGGGGCAAAATGTTTTATTCTTTCTTAAAATGTTAGCCAAAATGCTGTGCATATACACATATGGATATGATTCCCCCTTTTCTTCCCTTGTTTATGAAGTATTTAGTCTTCCTCACTGGTATTGTTTATTATGCTAGAAGCCTCAGGTAGAATCACAACCCCCTTTTTTTGTGCTGCACGAATAAATTCATACTTAGGAGACAAAAATAGCTAAGTAGACAAAAATATTGATAGAAAAACTTGCATGTAGTTGAACAGCATTTTTTTGGTGTGGTGTCTTGGTGTCTCTGATCTCCCCTAGTGTGCTCCTTTGCTGTCACTGCTTTCTCAACCTTTTATTTCATGCAGGTTGTGTGAGGTGTTCTCCAGAGCAGGCTGAGCATCAATGTTTTGGTCCCATACACTGCTGTGGGCAAGGCACTGAGATTCTAGATGAGGGCCAGTTGGTTTAGAGGATGGAAACAGATAATAAAACATCTAAGAAAAGTGACCTTTAGAGAAGTCTGAACAAATTGTGCTTATTTACTGGAGGGAAAAAAAAAAAGGTTCTAATTTGTACAAGAGCGATGCCAGACGAGAGGCAATAATCTGCTTTTTATTCACAGGGCAAGAAGCTTAAACTGCAGCTAAGAGAATGTGGGTTAGATATGGAAAAAAAAAGGCAAACAGAAAACAAACAAAAACTTTAAGTGGCAAGAATAGCAAGTGCTGCACTAGATTGCCTGATTGCTTGGAGACTCTGAGGAATAGATTGTTCAAATCTCTGAATTACCTTGGAGCAGCCATTGGGCTACCTGCACTTTTCAGGTCCTTTTCTGTCCCTCTTTCTTTTAT
>JAOEGS010007844.1:56023-71687 GCA_025447755.1 Corythornis vintsioides
GTTGAGGGTGTCCCTGCTCCCTGCAGGGGGCTGCACTAGATGCCCTTTGGAGCTCCCTTCCAGCCCTAAACATTCTGGGATTCTATGAATATAACATGCCCCAAGCTCTGCCCCAATGTAGATCTTTGGGCATCTTGTTCTAATGCTTGACACCTTTGTAATAATTTTTTTTTTCTTTTAGGGTTTCTATAAAGAATAATGCTGAGGTACACCTGTAGGTGTTGGCAATAGCAGGTAGTCCATGGTAACAACAAAGAGTTGCAAAGTTTGCAACTCCTGAAGCTCCAACGTTGTTGAACTAGGAAGCAATCAAAGTAAATTTTAAGATCCACCCCCCCAAGATCACATTACAGAGCAGTCTCACAAAATAAAGGTCAATGTATGTACACCTCTGAAGAAAAAGCTTTACTTTGTGAACACAGACTTCATAAAGATTTTGAGGGAACAGTGTTCTAGTAGGAAAATCTCAAAAATAAAAATCAATGTGGACTGATGATGCCACCACCTGGCTTGGCCCGTGGGCTGTGGTTTGCTGCCTGGCAAGGAGCAGAGTGGGGCACCTTCAGTGTTGGGTGCTGATTCAGGACAAAAATGTACATCTGGAAAAATGCTAACATCTGTTGGGTGGTTTTTTTTTTTTGCTAAATACAATTTTTAGAGAGAAAAAAAAATCATTTAAATACACATCTCAAAGGGTTGTGTAGAGAATCACAGCTGGCTTGATGCCTTTAGGAAAAAAAGCATCTTGCCAGTGGTTTCTGTACATTCATCTTTTAGCTGACTTAAAAAAAAAGCCTAATAGGCAATGGGTTGTGTAAATACTGTTTGAAATGTTACTGTCATCAGTATATTTGCATATCATCTTTATTTATACTGTGTGATTGCTGACAGCTTCATTTTTACTTCTGCTAACTCCAGTGGGTTAACTAAACTAAAGCATCTCCATGTAACAAAGCTTTTCTTCTCTCTGTTGCTGTCACTCGGGTTGCCTTGGTCAGAGAGATGTCCATGATAGTTCCCATTCCTTTTACAGTTTCTCATCCTAAATACTTCTCTTGAAAAAAAATTAATGCATTTTAGCCTTTGTTTTCCCTCTTCTTTCCAAAGGGTAGCTAGTTGTTTTGAGTTTTTTTTTATTTGTGGGTTTGTTTTGGGTTTTTTTGGGTTTTAATTGTATGGTGACCTTTTTTAGTCTGAGACAACGTGGCTACAACTCTTGATTTAGAGAGAGCTTTATTCTCAATTTGTATTGACTTGCCTCTTAGCTTTCTTTCTGACGAACTAATGAGATGATCTGTTTTAGTGTGCTCTTTGTAAAACAAGCTTTTCAGTCCCTTCAGTTGCTCTTGTGGCTCTTCCCTGAACCCTTTTCAATATGGGAGCACTCAAATTGGGTATTATTCTCTAATAGTGTCTTGGGCAAGCTGCCACAACTAAAGAGTCTCTTTATTATTCCACTGTACAGATTCAAAGATTAATTTTATTAATTTCCCTGAAGGTTTTCTTAGGTACTTCACTTAGTTTGCTAGCTCCTGTGATCACTAAATATGTTTTAGAGGTTTTTCAGAGTAAAGTTCATCAATATTTAAGTGCAGTTTTCTTTAAAATTTTTGATAAATCTGTGGGTCTTTTCTTGAGCCTTGATGTTTATTGAAGTCAAATTATGGTCTTTGCTGATCCATAGCACTAATTTTTCTGGCTTAAGTATTTATTACCTGGTTTTGTATTATCAGATGGCTAATTAGTCTCTATTTTTTTTTTTTCCAAGTCAAGTAATAATAAAAACATTAGAGACCATAGGATGTTGCTAGAAATCGAAACTGGTGTGGTGTTAATCACCACTGAAGAGCTCTTATAAATCAAATTTCTAACACTGCAAAAAATTATTTGGAATTGAGTTGATATAAATTTACTCAAGTCAGTGCTGTATTCACTATATTCTCCTTGCTTTAAAAAAACCCCAAAACCTCTGCAGTGCTAGTTGCTGTAGCTACTAATTTTAGTATATTAATACTGTGTTTTCCAAGTAATAAAAAAGAGAAGTACTTAAATGTAGACAAGTACTACTTTTTAGATTTGTTTTTTTTCTGAGGTGTTATTGTAGCTCCATCACTTATTAGTGAATCAGCAAACTAGTGTTGGCTTTGGAAAAAGATTTCTTCCCATGTTTTTAGCCTCACTAACAGTAGGTTTCTCTCTGCCTCTTAAAAAAATTTGAATATAAAATTTTTTATATAGCACAACATGTTGATGAGGAATCTGCTTAGAGATGTCATGTTTGACCAAATAATTAAAGTTTAGCAAAATTTGTCATTTTTAAAGGATGAAGAAACCCTTTTTTTCCCCCAAGTTGAATTCTAGCAAAAAATATTTTTAATACCTTTTCCATTAAGTTGGTGATTTGTTGTTCTGTCTTGTTTTTTTGAACAAAATAGTTGATGAATTCAACTTTTTAAAAGTGGCCTCAGGACTATTTGAATACAAGCCACTCTCCATAAGTCCTCCCACTTTCAGTGCTTGAAGGTGCTGTAACTTTTAAGGAGAGTAATGATTGAGCTGCCCTGGTGTTTAGTGTTGGTTTTTGGCTTTTTTGCATAAACACATGATACATCAAACTCTTACTCTGTAAGCAGTGCAGGTAATTAATTTCCAACGTGGTAATTACTGGGGAAAAGACAGTGATACTTTGACAAATTTCCCTACCTCTTATGCACTGCTGATCCTTCATAAATAGGCTATAGGAATTCACTTTCTGATCATGAATCTTATTTAGAAAATTCATGCTAAAAATGCCCAATTCCAATTCCATTTGTGCTGCATGTCAGTATAGAGTTATGTGGAATAGTGATTTCTTCTTCATTAGTCCTGTGAATGCCTTTAGTGATATTTTCTCTTCTTGCCAAGTGTGGGAGTTCCACATTGAGACACAGTTGGGGTTTCTTTCAGTAGCCAGTGCCTTCTGCCTTTTTCCTTTGGCTTACAGTATGAAATGGATTTCAGAATGGCAAATTTAAGGGTGTTTTCTGTTCATTTGTTTGTTGTTAATTCATTTTCTTGTTTGTTCCCACTTGGGATTGTTTCAAGTTTGTGGTGATGCAGATGATGGAGCTCTGCAGTTAGAGTCCAGGTGGTCTCAGAGGTGAACGGACCTTGATACTTCTTGAGCTTTAGCTGCAGGAGAGACATAAGGTCACAGGGTGAGATGAAGCTTCAGAGACTTTTGGACCTTTGGAGGTCTATGCTCTTTTTGTTATTTGCTCTCTTGCTCAGTTGGCATCTGGTTTTCTCAGTGAGGCATTTCTTCAAATCTTGAGGCCTTTTACTTCCTCGTGGATCAGTCACCTCTACGTTGATGTCTTCGAAAGTTTAAAGGAGTCTGCTATGTATTTAGTAGAATTATGGGACCCTATCCCTTGTAGAAAAGTCTATATCCATGTAGACTATTAATCTTTTCTTAATGTAAGTAGTATTGTTTGTGATCTAGTTACAAGAAAGTGAGTAGAACAGAAAATGTCTATTAAGCCTTCTTTAGGTTCACGTTTTAATGTTAATTCTGATGTCTTGACCTTTCAATTTCATTTCATATTACTGATGTTTAGGAAAAATGTGCTGAATGTCCAGAATGGCTGAATTGAGTTACTATTCCTATATTATTTTGCCATACTAAGTCCTTTTCCAGTCTCTTCATCAACAGGCATCGATTGTATCTTTTGGAAGTTTCAGTGACAAATAAATACCTCTTGAAGTCTCAGAGGGTAAAATTCTGACTGAGATAAGCGTGAGTTTTATCTGGAGAGACACTTTTGAGCCATGTGCTTGGCCATATATAGCACATGAAGGCAGCAACCATGTTACCTCTGTTCCACAGAGACTCCAGCAGGGGCTGCTTTACCAAGGTCATGTTGCAAGCTGTTGGGCAAGAGATAGAACAGCCCACAGCTTTTCTTCTCAGCCACCTTGTCTAACTTTGTGGAGAGCACTTTCATAGTGAGTGGCAAATCACGGATTTGACAAGAGACAAAGAAATGCTCTCCTGTATTGTTAGACTTTCGAGTACTAAGGTGTCAGTTGTTACAGTTATGATGTATTTATCAAAACTTGAATTTTAGGCTGAGTAGGGTGAATCCAGCAAGACAAAAAAGCAATAGAAATGATGCTTACTTTTAGAAGTCCAAAAAATATAGATATTCTGATACTGACATAACTAGAGGAATTATTGATTACATTATAGGTTGGTTTTTTTTTAAAAAAAATGCTGCTCATTCAGATCATCTGCAACCATCTTGTAATAACTTGAAGCTGTGATTGTTCTGCTTAGATTTATTCATTATTCTTTTGTACCTGTTAATACATCTGAAGCTCAAAGTGATTGAGAAAAACTTTCAATTAAAATTGAATTATAAATGTACTCTTCCTGACTTGCTTTTTAAGACCCTTTCAAGCAAGGGCAAGCATATGCATAAGGGAATGATGTTGCAGCTTAATTTAAAGTCTGTTTTGAAGAACTGAATGGTGTGATTGACACTGCAGGTAATATATTGACCTATAATTCACTGTGTTTAATTTAAATGATGATTTCTACTGTTTAAAAGGAGTCAGTTCCTTCATGAATCTCCATGGATTGATTGTGATGTCATGGCTGTGAATTCAAGTTATGTATCACATTTATTATTGGGACCTCTGTCATTTTTATTGTGACAGTGGGAATGGAAGAAGAGAGAAAAGTCACAATAAAAAAAGTACACTGAAATTTCTGAAGACTGTGCATGGTGTGGTAGTGTTCTTCAGACAGGCACCCTGTATGATACTTATTATTACCTTTTTTTTTTCTTTTTGTCCTATCAAATTCAGTCTCTGAACTGTTGGGAAGTATTTCCTGCTGTGGTGATAATAAGGTCTTTGCATATTAACTGTCTCTTAAGGTAAATGATTTATGAACTTTTGAAGCAAGCTAAATGAGTTGTTCGATATAGGAGGGAACTGTTTTTGTGAGAAAAAAATATGCCAGATCATTGACCCTAAATGAAGTGGAATGTTTCTGTTAGTATTTGCTGTAGCTGGGACCAGATATCATGAAGCTGATGACACAGAAAAGTCACACTAAGCTTTCAGGTTCTGTAATGTTAGCTTCATATTAAACTTTTTCTGGAGCTGATTAGTACTTACCAAGGAAAAAAAGTGGGTGAATCAGGCACGCTATGAGGAAGTTATGTAATTACAGAATATAAACATCACACTAAGTTTAAGCATAAAGACATGAAAAGTAATTCTTTTGTTCTAGTCAGCTTTGGTAAGGTGTTGTAGAAAAGATGGGGACCAATTTAAATCCAGAAGGAAACTGAAATTGGTAAGTCTTTCCTTCAAACTTTACAAAAAATTCACACAATTGAAACTTTCATTAATTTAAATGTAAAGCTCTCTTTGGAAATAATGGATGTTTCTTGGAGAACCTGGCAATCAATATAGATTACCACAAAAATCTTATCAGAAACCTTAGTTTTTAATATACCTATTGAACAATATATATTTAATAGTACAATTTAAGATACTATGGTTTAATTTTATATATGCACACACTAATTTTAAAAAACAAACAAACTGCTACAGGTTTATGAGACATACTGTGTATATTCTTTCATTGCCATCATCTGTTAATGATGATTTTACCTCAATACAAATGCAGGACACTACAGTTCACTACAAGTAAGTTGTGTAATGTAGTTTACCTGTAAGGAATAGTGAAAAAAATGAATGTATTTGAATTGCAGTCTCTTTTTGATTTTCACTGAATATTTCCATGTGTGCATGCAGAGTTGTGCCTCAAAACTGGAGCAGTAGTAGTGCTTGAAGTACAAATATGTTGCTAATAAGAGGTGTAAATGTAAAAGTTCAACATCACTTAAGAAAAAGATGAAAAATGATGAGCCCAATAGCAGAGAATTAAATGGAGAGTGTTGGCTGACAATTAATATGCATCTGCCTCCAAATTTCAAACTTAGCCTTGTAACAAGCAGCACTTAAGATGATGATGATGATATTATTACAAAATTGGAGGAAGATAATGCTTCTATCTTTGTTCGTTTATATGCTGCTTTAGAAGCACTTTGGATATAACCATCCTGTCCTTTTATGTGCTGACAGTTTGGCTGTTGTTTGTGTGAGTTTTGTTGTTTGTTTGGGTTTTTTTTTGTCTTGAGAAAAGCAGAACAATGTTTTCAGAGGAGAGAGGGAATATATATTTTTAAAAAACCCACACATCATAAATCAGTAGAGGTCTCTGGAGTTTTTTTGGTACCTTGGAGGTGTTTATGAATTGCTCTCTATAAAAATTTAAAGGTTTGGCAGGTAAATCACTATGGTCCAGAGCATCCTGTTTACTGAAATACAAAGCAGGTGAAGTGGAATGTGGCATATCAGAGGTTCTAAATTCTGTGGAGCTACTAAACATTGTATAGCTTAAAGATCTTTTTGCTTTCCCATATAGTTGAGTTCATGTATCTGTAAAAGCTTCAGGACAGAAGTCTGCAGGTAACATGGGGGTGTGTGCACTGCTCACTGTTGTGTGTCTAATTTTGTGTGTGAATTTATACCCTTGTAACCTGTACTAACCTGTACTCACTTTTTCACGTGAAAAGAACAAGGTATTCAGATTAAGTAAAACATGCCAGAATATAACAAAAAAAAAAAAATATTTGGGAGCTTTATCTTAAACATGAGTGAATCTTCAATAACTTATGTTTCTAGAAAAAGAATATAATGATACACGTGTCTCCTGAAATTTTAAATGCATATTCATCAAGGAACTGATTTGATGGAGCACTTAAGAATAAGCTTAATTACAAACTTGTGGGTAGACACATTTTCATGAGTTTTATTTTAACGTTGTATATTTGTTGTGCTCCATATTTTTAGTGAACTTGAGGAATGCAACAATTTTGTTTTCCTATTGTTTTTATGTTCTGGGGAGAAAAGACTGTGGGAATGAACCTCCTTCCCCCCACTCCCTTTTTTTGAAATCTTTTTTCTGTGAATTTTTCTTATTCTGTGAATATTTTTCCATCATTGTGGAAAAATATTGTGTTCTGAGCTGATGAGGGGTGAGGACAAGCCAGTTGCGGCCTTCCCGCTCCTGAGCCAACAGGCCATTTCAGGCCTAATGCTTTTAGAATTAGAGGCAATTTAGCAACATCTTGCAAAAAAATCAGTTATAGGCTGGAATTCCAACTGCAAACACTTCGCCTCTAAAATCTCAACAGGGTTTTTGGTGTGATATGGTTTTGTTTTGGTTTTTTTTGTTTTTTTTTTTTTTAGGTCACTTTAAATGAACCTTGTTGGCACAAGGGGCACCATTTTGAGTAGCTTCATGGGCCTTCCAGCAGAAGGGCTTGCTAGGTTGAAGCCAGTTCATGTCTCTGCTATTCTCACCTGGAGAACAAAAGCAACTATGTCTTGAGTCAAAATGAGATTTTAGGTTTGAATTAAGCTTTGCTCCAGAGAGACTTGGCTTTTGATCTTCCTAAGGGATGTCTTTAGATGTACAAAAGCTTTGAGTTCTGATGGGTGATTGATGGCGAAGAGGCAACATGAAGCTTATGTTCTAGGGAAACCTAGTCATCTAAAAGGTCAGTGAAATTGGTGGTTGAAACAAACATTTTCCTGCTAATGCATTTTTAAAACACAAAGGATATTAGCAAACAGTGCTGGTGAAATGCATTACAGATGTCTCAGGTTGACTCATGAGTCATCTGGTGGTTCTTTCGAGGATACAGAGGCAGGAAAAAGAAATGATGCTACTTGCCACGTTCTAAAATTCAGAAGATTAGAAGAGGGCATGGAAATGGCATAAACACTATGGCAAAATTTTTATTTTATTTTTATTTTTCTTTGCTTTAGCTCACTGGAAATGTTTCTTGAGAAATGCTGTCACATTGGTTGTTAGAGATGTTGTTGAGATGATGAGTCTACAGATGCTGTTTGACAGGGTGCTAGCAGGTGAACTGCAGCACCTAGATTGGATGGTGTGAGATGGAAAGTTTTTAGTGGCATCTGGGAGAGTGATTCTTATCTCCCTTCCCACCATCCACAAATATTTTAGGATGCCTGATATTCCAGCCTGTCACATGCTGATGTGAGGCTTTTACATCACTTCTGCACCTAAACTGATTTAATCATATGGTAGAACAAATGTTTAGGGAGTATTGGAAGCCTAGCCCAGTGTAAAATCTTCCTGGGAATAGAGCAAATTCTGTGTCTATACTCAAGTAGCTTTGATTGTTGTGCAGCTTCTGGTTTTGGCTATTTTTAAAGCCCAATACCTTGTTCTTTTTGCAGGCTTCTCAACTCCCCAGTTTTACGCAAAAGAGACTGTTTCTTTGTGATGATGCTGCTGATCCCTGACAGATTGTGTATGTGTTTGTGGCCAAGTTTAGCTGAGTGAAAACCTGGCCTAGTTTCTAAAGATTCTTTTTTTTCAGGCTGTAATAAATGTGGCAAATTTGGAAGCAGAGAAGATTGTTCAGGATGCTTTATTTGCATGCCAATACTTAAGAGTGTATTCACAGATCATTAGGCAGCTTAGCAGCACTGGAATGTATTGGGTGGCTTTGGTGTTGTACCTCAATGTACAACCTCACCCACTGCTTCATGAGAGCAGGTGACATAAAGGAGCTGCAGGACTTTGCACATAACTCTTTGCACTTCAGAAATCAATAAATCCTTGTTTTTTTACAATAATTCCTCACAGGGTAAAAAACCAATAGAATGTGTATTATTTTATTCACAGATTTAAGAAATAAGACTGAGAATCTGAATTATACTTGGGGCATATATTTTTTTGTTAGATGAAATCCAACAAGGCTATTATTCTCTTACCACTCTCAGTGTGGTGAAAAGAACAATAGCTTTCAAACTTCTTCTGGTGAAGCTTTGCAGCTTCATCTCTGATGGATGTTGGTGTCTGAAATACCTTTTCTTGTAATGCCTAATTACACAGTTAAATACTAATTCTGCAGTCCTGCTCTGTTAAGGAAATAGGACAGACCTGGTTTTCTTAAATTGTGCTGAAAGGCTTCTAAAGGTTCTTCACAGGTTTTTAGAATTTCAGAATTTTCAGGTATTTATTATGTCACTACTGCAGAGCAGCCCAGAACTTTGGCATTTTTGCAACTCATTATTTCCCTCAGGAAAGAGACATGAGAAGACTCTAGGGTACTGTTGACTTTGAAAGTTGTACAAAATGCAGTTTTGAAGCAATAACTTCCTTGAATAGACTGCCTGCTTGGTAATGTGGGATGGACCTGTCCTTTATTATTAATTTGTGTGAAGCACCATTTAGTTCAGCAATTAGAATGCAAACTGTAGTCCCCTTCTCAAAAGTGAAAGGGATTTAAATGATGATTCCTCATTCTTGTGAGCCCATCATTGTGCATCGAATTTAATTGTATATGTTAGGACCAAAAAACAAAAACAAAAACAAACCAAACCCCAAACAAACAAAAAAACACTGAAAAACCACAATAAAATAAAAACCACAAACAAAACCAACTAAAATGCAACTCCAACCTTGCCTTCCCTTCATTTGTTATGAAAAACCTAGGTTCTTTTTCAAACCACAGCCTCACAGACTGTGCAGATTTACACAGGATTTTGCAAGCAGTAGTCACAGGCTATGCAGAAAACAACTCAGCTTGGAAATGGGTTGGTCCTGTGCAGCAAGTCCCCTGCATGACAGAACTCGGCATCTTCAACTGCAGTTCCAGAAAGAAGGTATAGAGTTCTCTTAATTAAATAGAAATGATCAGTCTAAAACTATTTCTTGAATATCCTGAGGTACTGCTTGATTGTAATTGCAGGTGAACACAGTGGTTTAACCTAGTCCTTAACCTAGATTAGCACTGTATACAAGCACCAGATTAAACTGTGTCCAGTGTCACCAAACACGTATATACTCAAGAAAAATTAATGCAAGATAGTCTTTCTTTTTGCCTGAACTAATGGTTACTTTGAATAGTTTGAAACAGTTGGAAATATCATGTGATGGTGTCACTTCATTCCCTGTTTAAAATGTCATTTCTTGATCTGACAATACATAGAACATCATTATCTCTTTGCAGCCTCTCTGAGAGTGGCAGGGGAAATGTCAAATGCTGCAGTGCATTTGGGTTTAGTTTCTAGCATCTGAGAAGACTTCAGTTTCAGAGGCAGGTAACCTGTCTTGTCTCAGGTTGGTTTAATCATTATCTTACATGTCAGCATTGCAAATTTTCCTAATTAATAGTGATCTGTTCTAGACTGTCCTGATTTATTTATTTATTGATTGATTTTTAGAAAGTTGGAATTCTTCTGAAAAGGCCAGTGTTAAACTGGGGAGGAGAAAAATTGTAAGATTTATCTTTATTTTGTTTTTAAATCCACTGCTTTAATCACATTTTTATATGTGCCTATCAGAGAAATTAGGATCACTAATTATATTTATTGATATATATGCCTGGAAATGGTACTTTTATTTACTTTTTTTCTGAAAGTACTGGATTCAAATTTAACATTTAAGAAAACTTTCCATTTTGCATTCTTCTTTTCTTGACTAATACTGGCTTGAAGGGAATGCCCTTCTAGGGGTTCACAGGTTTCTCTGGGTATAGTGATATTTTTTCTTACCAATTTAAATCTTAGGAGCTAGACAGTTATAATGACACACTTCAAAGTGAGAGTCAGGCAGAGAGGAAGATTCTTCAGAGAGAATATTCATTTAATACAGGGACATGGACAGGGAGGTCTTTGATCTCAGAATTTGGGAAGGTAAAGAATTCTAATAATGATGATGATTGAATGTAACCTCTCGAGGACAAATTCTGTAGGCATAAGAGTTTGTACCTGTCTACTGACTTCTGTGGAAAAAAATTCAGTGGAGATGGGTCTTTTGTAATTTCTGGTAAATCTAAATTTATTCCAGGTACTTCCTGAATACATATGGATTCTAAACCCCAATGTATTTTATACTGAAGCTCTTTGCAAAGTCCTCAACAGTGGAAATGAAGAGTTACCTCATTCTCTGTGTTTTTCAGAAATATAAGCTTTTCTTCTCACAAGGTATTATTCATTAAATTTGCACTTAGTTCATATTGCCTAATCTGTTGCATATATTTGAGTTACATTTTAGCTATAAGAAATGAAAAGATATGTGGGCCTTTGTTCAGAAAACACTGCTGCTTTGAATGGCCTGAAGCTGGACCAGGGATCAATAAAAATTAAAGAAGAAAAGAGTGGGCAAAATGAGTCTTAAGGTTTTGTTGAACTAAGCCCCAAAATATCCCCTAAAGCAGGAAATTAAAACTCAAAGTTTAATACTTTTGTAAGCATGCAACTAGAAATGCTATAACCTGTGTATTTTCATTGGAAAAAGAAGGAAAAATGCTGATTTGGGTCTTTTCAGGAACACAACAACAATCTTTCCAGACAGCACTGCAAGTGGTGAAATATTTCAGAGCATCAAGATGAGCAGTTGTCTGTGCTGCCTAAAAAGCTGCTTTTTAATGAATCTCTAAGAGTTGGGCATAGTGGGGTTTTCCCTGCTCATTTGGGGGCAGACAATGAGAAAATGCTGTATAACAAAGCTCATGATGAGGTATTTTTCAGCAGCACAGGATGGATTGCTGATGTTCACAGTGACAAATGCCTTGCATTAGTGCAGTGGTGTCTGGGCACTCTTCTTCCCAAACCTGCAAACACTGCAGTGGGTGTTAAGTATGGTAGAGAACTCTGTGAAAGTAAGTCATTTTATTGCTTTCTGTCAGGCTTGTTTTCTTTTAAAGCTTCTCAAAATGCCTCAAATTAAAAAGAAAATAATTGAGAAATTATTTTTTTTCAAGCACTGCTTTTGTATAGGGAAATGGAGGAAGAAAAATGGATCTGACAAAAGAAGCCCTGCATATTGAAATGCAGGAATGGCAATGGAGGAGGCAGAAGTATACAACAGAGTAGAACATAAATGGGAAGAAATCTAATTTACAGAAGGTGTAGTAGATGTTTCCTCTCTTAACCCACAGTATGGCTCTATATAATGTGATGAGCATAGCAGGGAAACCTGGATTAGGAAACAGAAAGTAGAGCTGGGAAACTTCCCTCCAGCTGTGACCAGTTCAATTCCAAACTGGAATTTTTACAGAGGTTTGTTTGCTCTGTGCTTCTGTAAGCAGAAATGAACCCCACTTCTGGGGAGTGCACATAATATCTACTCATTTTGGAGCAGACTAGGAGAAAATGCTGTATAACAAAGCTTATGATGAGGTATTTTTGTATTTTTATACAAATATATTTTATATATTTTATATACTGCAGAAGTAGAATTCTAGAAACAAATTAATGTAATAAAAATTTAGATTTCAGTGTAATTTGAACATGGTAACTCTTGCATAGGCCTTTTCTAACATCACTTAAAAAAATGGCTGTTTCAACTGTGCCCTCCAACATAGTTAATTCCAGTTACTTAAAAGCCATAAAAATACCCAAGCTGATAGATGTTGACTTTTAAAATGCTTGAAGAAGGCTTTGTAGATTTTTCTTTAATTCTACCAATATTTTGATCATCATTGTTTGAAATACAGTGGCAGTTCTGTGTACACCATGCCATTAATGAGCAATTAATTAGCAATTTTGACCAGAATACATCCAAGCATTTAACTGCTACCCTTCCTAAGATGGATGGTTCAGTTTTACTCATCCCATTGGGTCACAGTAGCCTGGATTGCCAAGTGACCTTTCTCTGACTCTAAATAGATTAGCTTGGTGGCTCCAGGCTGGCTTGGTACCCTTCTTATGGCTCTGCTGTCCTGGCTCAAGCCAGATGTGGGCTTGGATTTTATTTATTGCCATTTTAAAAGTGCAGAAACAATTCTAGTTATTGTCCCTGTTTTTCTGAGTGATGCTAAAGTCTTGTCATCAAATAAAATAAATGAATGACACAGTCCTTGAAATACCAGTGAAATATTGCTTTTTTTCCTCAGTACAGCTCTGTGCTGTCTTCTCCTCTTTCCATTGGCAGGCCATGTTGTGTAAATAGGCATCAATTATTTGTATCAGGCTAGTAATATCTTCTTGGCATATCAATATATCTCTCCTCCCCCTCCAAACTGTCCCACTTTATGGAAAAAAGCATATCATGAGGATTCTTGTATTTTTAGTTCTATTACAGCTGTCAACACAAATGAGCAAGGTATGCTGTACAGTTAAGAAGCTTTTTATGCTATTTATTGTGGAACTTGTTCACAGTAATTTACTCATTCAACATTGGTCTGACCAGCATGAATTGGAATAATGAGAGTCCATGACACTGAATTACTCAATCAAAATCAGACAAGAAGGTCTGCCTCTCCTTCTGTCCTCCTGTGCTTTGACACTCAAGCCACAATACAAGCGTGGAGTGTGGCAAAATACAGATTAATATAAAATACACATTAAAAAACCTCCACCATTTCAACTAAAATGAAAACTGATTGTTACCTGCTTAACTAAAAGTGGCCTTTATTTTAATTAGTCACCCTCTGTTATGTAGGGTGGCTTGGTGTGGTATATATGGCATCTTGTATAGCCAGGAGAAGCATCAGTTGATCATCTGTCCCAACAGTGAGCAGCAGTGGGGACCTGCCTCCTTCCAGGAGCATCTTCAGCCCCTGGAGGACCATGTGCCTCCACCCACCTCCCCTCTCCAGCTCCTCATGCTTGGGAGCAGCTTCCAGGGGCTGCACTGGTGGCACTGGGACGTGTGGATGCTCCTGTGGTGCTCCTTGCTCTGGGCAGAAGTGGCAGTAGGTGAGAGAAAGAGGAGGTGGTGGGAGAATGGCAGAGGGAATTTCAAAGATGTGGAGACCTCCCAAGGGAGACAGAGCTAGATGAGAAGAACTGAAGGATAATTTGCTAAGAAAAGAAGGTAGGGAAGGGAACAATGGGGAGAAGAATGGGGTAAGTCACTCTGTGAGTGTAAAGAGATGAAACTGTCATTGAAATCTGAGAAAAGGCTGACAGGGACTGACAGATGCTTAGAAGATGAAAGCTGGGTCTCTACAATCACAGAGTAGGGATGAGGAAATTATGATGTGCTTGTTTGAAGTGGATTTCAGCTTGAAACCTTGTTAAACCTAACCTTTGATTTTCTGGCTTGCTCTGGAGAGCCAAAGCAGGATATTTGTAGAGATTCTTGGATGCTGTTGACTCAATTCAGGGCCAATCCTCATTATTAGTTACACCATTCCCTTAAAGACATACAAACCATTGAAAACCAGCTGAAAGAAAATTACTAAAATAATGGAAAACGAGGAAGAATTAAGGCTACAGTGTCAGGAACATGGAAAATTGGGAGAAGAGTAAGACACAAACCCAGGCAAGGCAAGAAAGGAACCCACCTGCAGAAAGGGATGGGAGGGGAAGGAAACTGTAATGAGAGGCAGTTTTTCCCTCCATGCTGTTTCCAGTGTGGATGTTTTTGCTCGAGAGGCAATCAATGGCAGGTAGCCATGGTTTTAGGCCACTGTGTTGAGATGATGCCAGGAGACTTCTGGTTCCCTCAGCTGCCTCTGTATTCCTGCAAGTGATGAGCAGCCAGGTTCTCTCTGCACTTGTGTTTAGCAGATTTGGGGATCTTACAGGTGGATGCAGTCAACCTGGCAGATGTGTTCCATTTCCCACATCCATTTGTCATCTGGGAACTAACTGAAAGGAAACCATAAATATCTCCCTGAAACTGAGACCATGGCTCAGTAGCACTTTTTTTCCCCCTAGTCATTAGACAAGAATATAAAGGTTTGTCTATAATATATTCTTAGACAATAATATAATTGCTTTACCAATTAATTTTGTCCCTTTGATCTGTTTCTTGGTGACAAATGAATTGATCTAGGCTGTCACATAATAGGTGAGCAAAACCAGTGCAAATACCATGGAAAAGAAAAAATGTTTCTTCCTCTTCCTTTATAGTTTGGAGAGCAGTGGAAAATTATGGGATGGTGGAAACACTGGATTTGAGCTGCAAACTTGTAGTAACAGAGGTGTTTTGAAATTCCAGACCTTTGGGGCCAGGGTGCTGTGCTGAAAGTTCATTTAAAAAGATGATGCTGAGCCCCTTGGTCTCTTTTCCTTACCCATGGGGTTGTCCTTATTCCTTTCTTTCTCCTTCCTTACTCCCCTCCTCTTCTTCCTTATACCCTTCTTCTTTCTCCTTCCTTCCTTCTTGCCCTCTTCTCCACAGTCTAATTTCTGGAGCTCTTAAGTGTTTTTCCAGTGAAACGAGGTGGAAGCTGCAGACAAGTGAAAGATGTGCAGTGATACAGAAAGTGTGCAAAGGTCTGGGGACAGATGACAAACCAGGAACCAGGCTTTGCCTGCAGTGGAGACTTGTTTTTTGTGAGTGCAGAAGACGTGTTCCCTGTAGCTGTTTGTGCCCTTCCCTCTCTCTCCAGCTGGAGATGGGATGGTGAAATCAGCTGGAAAAGTTTTGTTTAACCAAGATGGAAGAGCCTGGTGACTTCCTGCTGAATTTTCACAGCCTAAGTAAATGAGTTGCTAATTAAAATATGTTAGGAAAATAAGTTCTAATGAAATAGAAGACTAAAAGCCCTTAGAGATACAGAACATAGCCTTATTTCCCATCATATTTGCATTATGCAGGATATAT
>JAOEGS010007844.1:88384-99148 GCA_025447755.1 Corythornis vintsioides
GTTTATGAGAAGAGCCATGTTTCTGGATATTCAGAGCAAAATGGAAACCCCTGGTTTGTGTGTGTGTGAGTTATTGTCTCTTCACTGCTGGCATCTTTATGAATCAGGAGCACAGAAAACGAGTCTGCCATGCCTTCTGCTTTTCAGTTGATTTGTAACTCCTTACACCCAACTTCTCACATCTATTGGACTCTTACCTGGGAGAAAGTGAAGTAACAGAGTGAATGCATTATTGTCTTGAAGAATTATGATGCTTCCAAAAAGTGTGATTTGGATAGTTACAGGAGGGTAATTTCTCTGACCAGCCTTATTTATTGCAAGGAGAAAGCAGCTGAAGGTTAAAATTGTTGTTTCAGAGAGTGAGATGTCTAAGTGCTGTTGAAATTCAGTGGGATTTTAGGTTTAGTTTTTAAAGTTTCTAGTCCTTAGGCTTACAGAACTGTGAAAGTCCCCTTGCAATTCTTTGGTTTGCTTTGGTCTGTGCTGTCACCCAGTTTCCTCTCATGTTTTTGAGCAACCACCCTGTATCAAATCAGACCTAAATAGACCCCTAAAGAACCTCTCAACTGCATGAGCTTTAATGTAGATTAATACAGATTAACCAAGTGGGGTGTTGGGTTATAAATGGTGATGCCTCTTGAAGCAGTGCTTGCCAAGATGAACTCTTTGAAATGTCTTTGTGTTGGGTGGAGTCCTCGTTTGGTCAAAAATAGAAAATGCAATTTTATTTGCAATCTTATTCACTTATTTGTTGGTGCACAAGGTGGTTTGTGACCTGGAATGAAACTGGCTCATGGCTGTGGCCTACTGCAGAGAATTGAGCATGGTTGTGTGACAGGGATTGAAAGTCTTGAAGTGGTTTAGTTCTGGGTTTACCTCCATTTGAGAGTTAATAACAGCAAAGAAGTTTTAACTTGGTTCAAGTAGGGTAAATGGAGCTTGGAATAATAGAACAACTGCTGCATTGTGCACATGGTCTCTGAATACTGCTTTATTGCTCCTCTCTGCTCATGATGGCTAAAGGTAAGGCAGTTGAAAAGAGGCAAAATAGAAAAGCCTCAAATCTAAATACAAACACCTCTGACTTTGCCTGGAATGCTTCACTGAGGGACATAGCAGAAAGAGGGGGATTTCTTAGCTTGAAATAAATATGAACAAATCAAATGTTGAGCTACCAGGTAGTTGTCATTCAGCTCTTGGGTTGTTCCCTCCTACACATGTCTTATTCATATCCATAATGTTAATTAAGTTCTGTTGCAGTCAGGAGTCTTCAGCAGATCTCATTGCAGCCAGATTGAATGTATGTTCTTCAGTCTATTTGTCTTCTGCTTTAGATGGGGAAGAAGGGAATATTTGGGGAATATTTGTATTGTCTGGGGATTTGTTGTTGTTTTTGTTGGGTTTTTGTAGTTGCTTTTCTTGTTAGTTGGTTGTTTGGTTGTTGTAGTTATAGTAATTAGTTTATTTTTCCTTGTCCTGTTGATTTAGGAGAAGGGGGGTGTTTGAGAAATTAAACCTCTGTATCAAAAAATCACTGTATTTGAAAGGGCAATAATTATAAGGGTCTGTTTTGAACAGGAGGAAAAGGGGAAACAGCTGATACTGCAAATCCCTGCTACAGTGCTAAATAGGAAAAATCTGATATCTAGAAACCATGATACCTAGAAAACCCTTGATGCTCTGTGGCCCTGCTGTGTGGGCATTTCCTTAACAGAGAATGCACAGTAGCCATGGGATCAGCAAACTCTGCCTATATGGAAGGAAGTTATTCTTCATTGTGAGTGTAAGTGCATCAATAAAACAGGGGGAAAAGCAAAGATCCCAAATGGAAGTGCTGGAGGAGTGCTTCAGCAAACACACACATGACTATCTTCAGTGTAACATCAGCATGTATTGCATAAAGCATCAGGATAAGACCAGAAGATTGAAAAGAATTAAATCTTTGTTCATGCAATAGTTGATAGTTTAGTACTCTGACTTTTAAAATGTTGTGTTTCTCTTTAAAATTTATAATTCTCTTGAAAACATTACTCTGTTATCACTTAAGTTTCAAAAATTGTGCCCTTAAATTTAGATTTTTCCTCTAATGCAGTTGCTATGTCTTCGGATTCCTCTGGATATGCTCTTATTGCAAATTCCATTGGGCATTAAACAGAAAGAAATAAGATTCTTTCTCATTCTTTAAAAAAAAAAACCAGGTGCATTGTCATATTTTCATGATGCAGTCTTCACTAAAAAGATAATGAAACAGCATCAACACTAGTAGGTAGAATAAAAGGACTGCAAAAATATTTCATAGTATTTTATTTTTAGCATCGTTACTACAGTGCTGAATATTTTCACAACCAAAATTGTCTGGAGTGGTCTGTCTTCCTATTCTTTCTCAATTACCACCAGACTTCTTGATCACCAGGAAGTTAAGCAGAATAATTTTGTCTCACTGGGTGTGCTGCTCGTTTGGAATATCAGCCCATAAAACCCCCAGCAACTTCCATGGTAACTCCTCAACACTCACTCCTGCCACCCTGTTATGTGGCAGCTATTAAGAAAAGTTAATTTCCAGCATATTTTTGCAACTCCAAGTTGTACTTCATGGGGGTTACATCACGTGGGATGCCACTGAGCAGCCAGGGGAATCAGGACAGTCAGTGATGTGTGGTGTGCACCAGAGCCAAAACACTGTAGAAAATTCCTGGAGTCAATCCTGCAGTGTAAGTGCTGATAAAGATGGCAGTGCTTTAATATTTAATATTTAATAAATTTAATAAATTCCCATTCTATATTGCTACTAATATATGTTTTATTATATACATATTTATATAAATATGTTTTAGCAAGGACATGGTGATGGAATGAGAAATACACTGTTAAGGGAATTCATGTTAGATATATATATGTATAGTGAAAAAATAGAGAGTAACAAATACATGGAAAAAGCAAAGATACAGAAGCCATCAAGATGAGTTATATTTTTAAGGCTTCATTTTACTGAACTTAGGTTGTTTTACCAAAGAAGAGAGTGAAAAGCATTGCCATACAAAACACTTTGCTTAACCTGAATGTTGCCAGGGGATTTTAATTCAGAATGGCAGCATCTCTCTTCCATTACTCGTAATGTGCATTTTTATTATGACCAGGAAATTGTATTTTGAAAAGAATTTGCTTCCTCACTGTATTGGATTGAAAGATCTTTGCAACAGATGCTTCTTTCCTACTGGTGTAGCAGGCAAGTACCACGTGGAGAATGCTGCTGGGTATAAATAATGCATTGGGAGGAACTGTAGAACCATGTAGGTGGAGGACTAGAAAAACTGAGTGTTTGCCAGACTCTTTCATTATTTATCAAAGCTGGTGAAATCTAGTTAGCCCAGCCCAAGACACTCCAAAGATCTCAATAAAAACCCTTCTTTTTATAAGCAGGTTTCTTTAACCAAAGCTCATAGTTGTGCTGGTAATGTTCTTTAAAGGGTTGCAGGCTCTAGGAAGTTGGTTATAGTTTTATACTTATTTTTTTTCTTGTTTATTCAAGTTTTTTAAACAGATTTTAACCCACAGTGTGGTGCTGACAAGTTACAGTGACAATTTAGTTGTCACTTTAGAGCTCTGATAAAATACACAAAATATTTTTAATTAAAAAGGTGTGGTGTGGTTTAATTATTTTTAATTTAATTACCAGTTTTTTTTTCTCTGAAGACCATACAGCTAGTTTCTAAAATGAACTTGCCTTTAGGTATGTTTGAAAATCTACTCCCTTCATGCTCTTGTAAACAAAATACTCTTTAGATCTGATTGTTAATAATCACTAAGTTAGCTGCCTGCAATATTGGAATATTGAATAAAAAGCTGTAAGTTTATAATGCTAAATATTGAATAAAGCTATTAGAATAGCTTTTGATGTCATTATCCCCTGCAAGCCTTTGGAGAAGCAGGGTTGATTTCTGTTTTAAGCAGTTGGGTTACATTGCCCCAGTGTTCCTGGAGAGCAAAATACAAGTGTACAGCTAGCATCTGGCCCTAAAAGCAGTGCAGTGTTTGCACTGCCCCATGCCAGTGGGAAGAAAGAGAGAAGAGCCCTGTAATAAAATCTCCTTGAGGATGCAGAGTCCCTTTCAGCATCAGGCATTCTCCTCAGGTTTCACAGCAAAGGGGCATTTGCACCAGCTCATTCAAATGGGATGGGGAGTGAGCAAACACACAGCAGCCTGGTGTGTTTGGAAGGCAGGAGAAAGGTTAAGCTGTCTGCTGTTCAAACTGCTCTTTATTGGATATTTACTTGCTGGCAAGGTGGGCTTGAAAGCATCAGTGGCAAGATTTTTGGATGGCTGCATAGCACAGGTCAGGATGATGTTAAGCTAAAGCTGGTTTTCTGGTGAAGTTGATATCTGTAAGTGGCTTGGGGTGTTGGTTTGATATCTGAGGATATTGAAATTGTATTTTTCTGGGAGAGAAAAGCATGGGATGTGCCTTCCCTCTGTCCTTTCCCTTTCTCTGGCAGCACTGCAGCTTTAACTTTGCTTAGAGCTAAAGTGAGTAAGAAACTTCATTAGGTACAGCATCTACTAGCCAGAGCATTTATTAATTAAAGGAAGACTTTATTAATTAAAAACAGACTTCACTATGAATGTTTCCTTTCTGGTAGTTGTGTTTGCTGTCTCAAAACCAACGCAGAGCTCACTGAACCCAAACTTGCAGATTTTCTCCTTAATACCCTGGAGTGGCTGTGGAGGAGGGTCACAGTCCCCACTTTGGGTGAAGCACAGCATCATCTTGCAGTGCCTTAAGTGTATTTTAAACATCAAACCAGCTGAGTGTAGAAATTAAAGGTGTAAGGCTTTACATGCACACTAGATTTAATCTTGGGTTGCTCTCATAGGAAAGAGATTGATAAGAACCAAAGAATTTTTATGTTATTTTAAATTATTCACGTGTTTAACTCTCCCACCCTGCTATGAACACATCTCTCTATATAGCTAATATCAGAAATAAATGCCTTCACTATTTCAGCAGGCTTCTGTTTAATGGTGTCTCAAATATTAAGGAAATTCTTGTTTTAAATGCACCTGAAAGGTTTTTTTCTCTCTCTGCATGCAAGCTGGCTCTCTTTTTTTTTTTTTTTCCTTTGGTTTAGTTTGATTTGTTTGTTGTTGTTTTAATGCTGATTGATAAAACACCCCAAACATTTAATCTGTTTTATTCCAAGGCAGGGTAAAATGTCTTCCAAGACAACTGCTGCAATGAAACCTTGTGCTCCTGAGTGTCTTTTCTTGTTTAGTCAAAGTAGTCTGCAATATTTTCTCAAGGGAGCTCTCCATCTGAGAAAATGTTCAAAACAAGTGTGAATTACTTAAAAAAATCCACGTATTTCATTGATATATCTAAATATATGCTGTAGACCTGGTGTCTAAAGCTGGGTTTGATTTGTCAGTGCAAAACAGACATGTATAGGAGTTCAGTGACACTCCCTTCAGATGGCTCAGGTGTTCTTCCATGGCCATTCTGGGTTCCTTGAGCAATTTAATTGCACTGGTGGTGCATTAGTGATAGATTAAGTGGTGATTGGTAAATGCTGTCCATGAGCTTCCCAGCTATCTGTTCAATAGCTTTCCAGACTGGACAATTAGATGAAAGTTGATGTCAGCAGCACGTGGCTTATTCAGTCCCACAAAGATCTGTTCAAACACCCTCCCTTACCACCTAGATGTGATGTTAGCTGCCAGAGAAAGAGACTACTAAGGGAAAAAGGCATCCCATGGATTATTGTGGTCCACAGGAGTGCTTTGTTGCCCCCATAATTGTCTGCTGCTCTGGATTTGAGTGTATTTGTTGCTGGGTATACCAGGGAGTGGCAGACAACTGTGAGGTGGTTGGGAGAGGGTTGAAGTGATGTTGAGACACTTTCAATACTGATTGAAAGCCTGAAAGCTTTTTTTTTTTAATGGTTTTCTTTTAATCAACCCGTTTTACTCTTCTTGGAAAACTGGGAGTAGAATCCCACTGTAATCTGAAACATCAATTAACTTTCAGTACCTGAAGATAGCTTTTTGCTCTTAGAAAATCTGATGATTAATGCTTTTGTTTACTTGTGAGCAATATGTTGTTTGTCATGTCACCACTGCAGTCCTGTTCCTTTTCTAAAATAGGTGTTCTTGGCTTTGCACAGCCAAACATTCCTTTTTTTTATTTATTTTTTTTTTTTTTTTCCTTGCAAAGCTGCCTCAGCTTCTTGGCCACAATCCAAATGGAGTTGAAAATTTGAATTAACCTTAGACCAATATTGAACAATTAACACTGAGATTCAATAAGCCAGTTATTCCTTTCTTCTGCCTGGCTATAGGAAAGATGAAGATGATGACAGCCCACTTTCCTGCATGCAATCAGGGTGCTTTCTGCTAATTAGCTGGTTCTGATAAACTCAGAGGGCTCTAATAGTGAAATGATGCAGGAGTAACCAGTTGGCAGCTCTGCAGCTCCATCTTCCACTGCTGAATGTTTGAAACAATGGCATTTTAGGAGAGCTGACCAACAGGTCTCAGTATTTACAGCATTCAGCTTTCTCAGTGGAATATCTCTGGGGATGTAAGAGCACAAACACCCCCCATGAGTGCAGCTTTTCACCCCGTGATGGAAGAGCTGGCCATGGAAAGAGAGTAAATCCAAAGAAATTGCCCATGAAACTGTCCATTTCTAGCATTGTGCTTTCACAGCATGTTTGTGTGGTGCTGTTTGTGTGCTTACGTTGTAAATGCAAGCACCAGCTGATGGATTCCCACTGAATGCACAGGCAGACTCCAAGGAAAAGTGCTCCTAGGCTAAATTTAGTTGGTTGCTTACTCATGTTGCAGATGGGAAGAAAAACCCCCAACTCCCTTGCTGGCTCGTTGAGGACTGCTAGTAACTCAGATGTTTTCAGAAGCTCCAGTTCAGGGAAAATACAGGTGCATCTGGAAAAATAATGGTCATTTAGAGAATGTTCTTAGCATACTTTTGTTTTTTCCTAGTTATAATTTACTTTAAGAATCCTAGAATGTTTAGGGCTGGAAGGGAGCTCCAAAGGGCATCTAGTGCAGCCCCCCTGCAGGGAGCAGGGACACCCTCAACTAAAGAAGGAAGACATTCCAAAATGATGTAAAGATGGTGTTGGAAGTTGCTTTTTCAGAGTAAACTGTAGTAATTTGGGAAGGATTTGATAAGTTTCCCACCCATCTGACATCTCCATACAGAGGAAAGGGTCAAAATTGTACTTATGGTCTGAGGAGTGAGCTCAGCCTTTCCTGGTGACTGGCCACTCAGCTTGGAGGGGCTTTTATTCCCCACTCATGGCAACATTCTCTCCTCAGAGAGGTAACACCAGTCTGGGACCAGCTATTTCTCCACAAGAGCCTTGGTGTTTGATAGTCTTCCTTTCAGACCCTGAAGAACAGTTTTGGATTGTAATTTCCTTTGATTTTTGGAGTGTTACTACTAGTAACCTGTAAAAAAGGAACAAGTTCCTTGAATTGATGTAGTCATTGACAAATGGATTGTAAATTTAATGAATATATTCAATATACCTGAGCCAAACTTCATTGAAGAGGGTGCTGCAGCTGTTGGAAACCTCTGTGAATGAAATTAAAGGCTAATTATAATTCAGTATTTTTTACATTTGAGTTTCCAATCAACTGAAAAGCTATTTGCCAATGAAAACAGATCATTGAAGTCAATGCTCTGTGTGTATCAAAGGGAGAAGGCTCTGAGTGTTGTTGGAAGCAGCAACAGTTTAATG
Organism: Corythornis vintsioides; assembly: GCA_025447755.1. Taxonomy (NCBI): domain Eukaryota; kingdom Metazoa; phylum Chordata; class Aves; order Coraciiformes; family Alcedinidae; genus Corythornis; species Corythornis vintsioides. The sequence continues at coordinate 96,147 of JAOEGS010007844.1, forward strand.
AAGTCCTTGCCATGGATTGGGATGTCTTGCATCCCATTTTTCTTGGTCTTTGAAAATTCTTTGCAGTTGTGTTCTTGTGAAGACTCAACATTTAAGATGCAGAAAATGTAAATGTCAGTTCCATATTAAGGATTAGCTTTGGGCTTAGAGAGAAGGCATCAAGTTAATGGAAAGGTCATAAATAAATTGGGGCTTTTCTTGGGCATGTTTGTGCATGTAATTTTGAAAATCTGTTTGTAGAGAAATAAATCTTTAGTTTCTAAAGAAGATACAGATAAACTTATGCTTGTTGACCATCTTAGCTACAGCCTGTAGGATTCTCCAGTCCTAAAGTCCTTGGAAAAAGCTGTCACACAGTTCCAGGAGCTGGCTAGATTGCTCCAGAAACAGAAAAGAGATGCCATGTTCAGTGCTAAATGAAAATGAAATCTCTAATAATCACCCAATAAAAGGAACAAGAAGAAAGTGCTATTCACTGCAAGAGAAGCTGCATTTCATGAGAAGTTTGGGGCTCTGTGGTGCTGTGTTTGGGAACAAGTTTTATTTCCCAGTTTCCCTGAGGGTATAGAATGTAGAATGCTTAGAGATAAGTTTGTTCAAGCCCAGAAGTGTGTTTTAAAAGAATATTTTTTATTCTGTTGCAATCTTTGATCCCCTGGTTTTCTTACAAGGAACCAAAAGAACCAAAAATCCCCAGCACATAAAAGAGAAGAGTACTGAGGAATCCAGTTGTAAATCTTGATGAAGGTAGTAGGCAGCCTTCTAAGTTGGCTCTTGGCTGCACTTGTTATGTTAAATTTGTTATAAATTCTACTAAAACATGTCTGTGCAATGGCAGGGTTTGAAGAAGTTTCTTGAGTACCATGGATACCTGTCTAAAAGAAAATATTTGTGGGAACCCTCTGTATTGAAATATTTGCTATATCAAGCATCAGAGAAACTCAAGATGTATAGCAGCCTATAATGTAGTGAGGTACCCTGGTGTTATAAATGCTGTTGTGCTTTTGAATATCTAAACATAGGAATTATCCAAGTGATGATTTTTAAGCTACAAAATATAGATGCTGAGCTTAAAAAAGTAATGGCTGAATACAAAACGTGTTTTTAACATTTAGGAGGACTTTTTTTTTTCTTCAAAATTGGAGGAGGAATGATGAAAAGAGACTGTAGAATTTGCTGTAAATATAAATTTTAAGGAGATTCCACAACCTCCCTGGGCAGCCCCTGCCAGGCTCTGCCACCCTCACTGCCAACAAGTTTTTCCTTGGGTTTTTCTGTCCAACTGACTCCCATTGCCTCTTGTCCTGGCACTGGATGGCACTGAGCAGAGTCTGGTTCCACTTCCACGTATGTATCCTGTTGGTGGGATTGGCAATTATTGTTGGTCCTCTTAAGTTTTAAATGCATAAATACATAACCTGTGCACAAAAGTATTCTCTGAAGCCAAATTCCTTTTAATATATTGATGAGCTGTACCTCATAACTGTCTCCCAGAGCTAAAGTGCACATGTTTACATCCTTGTGCTCGTATTTCATTTGTGCTCTGAGCCAAAGTGCTGAACCATAACAAATCTACAATGCAGAACATTTCTTCAGAAAGATTGAGCACAGTAATTTTGCAAACTGGAATACAGTTTATTTAAAAAACTGTTGGGGGAAGAAAACAGCAAATTCATCAGACCAGGCTCTTCCTTCCCATCCCACTGCAGGGTGATTTTTTTTCCTAGGCTTGGCAAGAGCCAGCTCCCCACTTCAGGGGCATGAATTTTACTGAGTTTAAAGTTTGGGCATTGATGTTTTAAGCTTGAATAGACTTCTGTTGCAGGCAGTGACCACCGACAATTACAGTTCATCTGTGAACCTGCTGCATTGTGTAGACTTCTAAGAGGTGTATTGACAAACACGGAGTAGAGATAATTAGCTGCTGCAGGCTTTGGCAAGGGGCATGAGAAAGCAGCTGCCTGCTGATGTAAGGATGTAGGGTAAGCATGCAGGGCTGAAGTTCAGCTCCTGTGGCATAAAAACACCACACCTTTTCAGTAAGATTGCTCTCTTTTTCATTATTTTTGCTTGAAAACTTAGGATTCTAGTGATATATTTTTGCTCATTATGATTTTCTGTAAAAGGTTTGCTTCTATTCTTACTTCGTATGTGAACTTGAAAACTGAAAGGGAGAACTTGCAGAAAATGGAGATAACTGAACAAGAGTTTGACTAGTCAGCTTGTTTGTAATTAAAAAAAAAAAAAAGGATATAAAGATATTAAAGCTGATTCTAGAACTTTCCAGTTTGGTTTCAATGGGTTTTTTTCAACTTTTAATGCAATTATTAGTGTTTGATAGAATTATTTCAGAACTGATAATCTATTCTGTTATTGGAAGTAAGAGTCAAAAGTTCCACAGCAATTTCCAGGAGAACTTTTAATTTGAAGAATAGTTTGAATATTGTATTCTAGAATTTACCCATAACTGTGCCTGGGATGACAAATAATTGTTAGCTCTGAACTAGTTTCAGTTTGGACTCGTGCCAGTCACATTTCCCAAGTGCACGAGGTGATGTGACAAGAATTTGGGTGCAGGAGAGTAGCAGAGCTCTGGTTTGGAAGGAACAGCTGTCTTCTGTATTGTTCAGTTTCTTAAATTAAATTGGAAATTGGAAATCAAAATCCAAGCATTGGATTCTGGTGCTGAGCTTTCTTGTTTGCAGAGAACTGTTTTGATTTTTCTCTCCTTAAGCTTTGTGCTTGCAAACAAGAGAAGTTGCCTGCTTTGATAAGAAGCAGATGAAAAACTATTTAATTTTATTATTATTATTTTTTTTGGGGTGTGTGAATGAAGTTCTGTCAAAAGCCAAGTAAGAAGCTGGAAAACAAAATATTTCTTTCCTCAATTTCTGCTAAATTTTTAGGGGATATTTATTAGAAGATGATACTGAGTAAATCATTTGGGTTTGCAGAATGTATACAGAGTTTTTTTCCCCAGTATTTGGCCTTTTTATAAATTT
>JAOEGS010007844.1:162708-176728 GCA_025447755.1 Corythornis vintsioides
TGGTCTAGGTGCCCCTGCTCTGGCAGGGGGGTTGCACTAGATGAGCTTCTAGCTCCCTCCCAACCCCTCACATTCTGAGTCTATGAGAAAGAGACTGCTTTCTGACTCCATGTGCAGCAAAGCACATGAGGTAAATATGGCAGTAAATTGAGAAGCTCCTCAACAGACAGGTACAGGTGGCACAGGCAGAGACACACACAGAGAAGAGAATATAGAAAGGAGGACTCAGAATCAACTCTATTTAAGCCAGCAGCAGAGGTAATGCTGTTGCAATCCAACTCGACAGCCTGTAAATATTTACCATTCAAACCAGCCTGGATTGTTGCATTGTGCTGTCAGGTCTCTGCAGCTTAATTTTACTGTGGGTGAGATGCTAATGCAGACAGCAATGTTTCTGGGCATGTGCTGCACTCCAGAGCTTCCCACCTCAGCACATCCCTGTCACAAGCTTCAGAAACTAGAATCAGTGTCTATCCACATGTTCAGGGCAGTGTAGGGAGGATGGAGCCAGACTCTGCTCAGTGCCATCCAGTGACAGGGCAAGAGGCAATGGGAGTCAGTTGGAGCACAAGAGGTTGAGGGGAAACACAAGGAGAAACTTGTTCCCAGTGAGGGTGGCAGAGCCTGGCAGGGGCTGCCCAGGGAGGTTGTGGAGTCTCCTGCTCTGGAGATATTCCAGCCCCCCCTGGATCTGTTCCTGGGTGACTTGGTCTAGGTGATCCAATGGAGAGGAACCTCCCTTGACCTGCTGGCCAGACTCTTCTGAATGCATCCCAGGATGCCACACCATGCCACCTAAACTTAGAATTGTGTTATACTCTTTCAACAGCAAAAATGAAATGCAAAGAAGGCTAGAGCTGGCTGGGTGACTCCAAGCTTTCCAATGGCACTTTCTGCATAGAAGACACTGAAGTTTCTCTCCTAATTATGTTGGCTATTAAACTTTAGTATTTCTGTGTGTTCTTGGCTCACATTTTCCTCCACTGATGCTGTGACTGATTTCATTCCTGTTAGCAGTGCAATTATTAGCAAGCTCTAAGAGCTGTAAACAGAGAGAATGCATCATTTCCAAGAGCTGACTTGCATCTCAATATGTCTGTAGGTGCAGCTGTTGGTCGGAGCACACAATTACAATCTGCAACCAGATTCATCTTTATTACTGTTGGAAAACCTCCAGCAGTACTGCAGCCTCCTGTCAGAGAGCAGCATTAAACCTGTGATGTCCCAAAGTCCCTCTAGTTGTCTGGCTGCAGGGAAACTTCCATTTTCTGCTGTGAGATCTTTAGGAAGTTGCTGTAAGTAGGTTAGCTGAAGCTCTTGTACTTCTGCCTGTATTGTTTTCCTTGGATATCACTGACAGCTGAGAGAGGATTTTAGGGACTTTCTAGTAGCTGTCACAGCAGTGATGCAGTTGCAGCTTGCCAGGGTGTGTGTAAACATATGGACCCATTCTCCAGCCACAGCACCTAACCAAGGATTGATGTATATTGGAGGAGGAAAAAATTAGGGTTTTTTTTGGTTCATTTTCATTTATTTTTTTTTCATTCATTTTTAAGAACCTGTTATTACAAGAAATCTGTGATTCCATTTACCCAGGTATGTAACAAAGTGGTTTAATATCATATGAGGCATTTAGATGGCTGGAGCCTTCGTATTTCAAGAGGTTTTTATGCAACAATATCTTACAATTACTCTCTGGTTCAGAAAGTATTATCTACCTTGTTGGTAAATCAGATTTTTCTAAAATGTATTTTACACGATAGGATTTTGTTTCACAGATTTTGTCTTTAAGTATCACTGAGTTAGGAAATACAGTTAGGAAAAGAACAAAATATAGGCCAAAGAACAGCAAGGAATAGAATAAGCAAATTTCTCTCTTTCTGTCTTTTGTTTAATCATTAATGGAGTAATAGAATTCAAGTATATAAGATTAACTGCAGGCAACTTAGTTTGCAGTGCAATACCTATTTTTATTATTGTTTTCTGTGAAGCACACTTAAATGACACAAAACTTGCTGATAATGCAAAAATAGGAGGGGTAGCTGGCAAACCAGGAGGCTGTGCAAGGTCTGGACAGGCTGGAGAGTTGGGCAGAGAGGAGCCTCAGGAACTTCAACAGGGGCAAGTGTAGAGTCAGCTGGGGAGGAGTAACCCCATTGATCTGCTGGAAATCAGAGAAGGACTTGGGGGCTGCCCAGGGAGGTTGTGGAGTCTCCTTCTCTGGAGATCTTCAAACTGTCTGGATGTGTTCCTGTGCAGCCTGCTCTAGGTGTCCCTGCTCCCTGCAGGGGGCTGCACTAGATGCCCTTTGGAGCTCCCTTCCAGCCCTAAACATTCTAGGATTCTATGATGGGAAGCATGAGCTCACTGGTGGGTGATACTCCTCATGCTTCTTTGAACTGATACAAAGGATTTGGGATTACAAAAAAATACTCATTTATATGAGGACAAACCCCCTTTTTCTTTCTCACATCAGCAGAATTGAAAGCATGCAGGTTGTAGAATATGGAGAGTCTGACTCTGTGGGTATCTGAAGTCGTGAGGGTTCCCTCCTGTACTCCCATGATTTAGTATTAGGAGGCCATGTATTACTTTATATTTTTTCCTACAGTGAAGTGTGTCTGGGGCAGTTCCATTTCTTTCTTTTGTCCTTCCAATAGACTGTTTCTGTGGGGGTTTACAGGACTCTTCTTTGCAGAGACAACAAACCTTTCAGTGTTCTTGAATCCAGAAATTATTGTCCATCACATCTGTCCTATGGTACGGTGCCCCTCGGGAGAGTTTCACCAGAAGGCAAGATGATTGATCTGATAGTATAGCTACAAAGACTTCAAAACTTCCATTTTCTCATTTCTTCAAGCTTAGTGCAGTAGTCTTCTGGGACAGGAGTGGGTGAGAACTGGATTGAGAAAGCAGGTTTCTGTTCCTGAGGCAGCAGAAGATTAAATATCAGACAGACCATTACTGAACTCTGCTCGTGTCACAGGCATGTCTCTTACTCCTAGATAGACATGCCCTGCAGATGTGTGGTGTTCACACTTCAGGTGTGCTGTTCTGGCTTTTAAAAACTAATAATACAAAATGATTTACCTCTGGTATTCCTCTGAGCTACCTGGGGGTCAGCCTTGGGCCACTCCCTGACCATCTTCTTGTGCTTTCAGGAATAAAGAAGTAAATAAGGAAGTACTGTTAGAATAAGATATTAAACAAGATGATTCCAAAGCATTAAATAGCCAAGTGGTAAACATGGCATTAAAGTGTGACTCTTGATAGTACAAGTTCTGTCATTACTCATCTACTGCAGTTCCAGCTGTGTTGTTCTAGGGTTTGCTTTAAAAGAAGATTAGGATATAATCCTTCTACTATTTTAATCCATCAGAGGAAATCCAAGTTAGAGGCTTAAAAAGTTGCTAATAAGTAAGAGGAAACATGCCTGGGATATTAATATTTCAAGTTATTTATATTGTGGGAAACTATACATGGCTCCACATAGAGAGATTTTACATAATTATAAATATTTATATGAGAAACTATGGATAAATTCAACTTTTGCTAAGATTCTCATTAACTGAAAGCATCTTGGAGAAAAGAAGGCCACGGGATAAAGAAAGATAAGTAATTTTTGCAGCTGTAAGGGAGGTGGGGGGAGAGGAGGGTGAGGTGCCCAACCTGTTTATGGTTTCCTCCAGAGCCTTTGATATTCCTTCTGGCATTTATCTCATCTGCCTTTTGTCTTTTGGTGAACAGAATCTTTGCAGACAAGCAGAATAATATTCAACAGGAGGATAGAGATGTAGAGAAAGAAATATTGCAATTAATGCATTCATTTTTTTCAGACACTACTGGTAGTTGGGAATCACTTGAGTGTAAAACCTTATTTTGTTGTTATCATGTGAGTGTTTACTGTAGATTTGTACAATGATGACAGGAAACATTCTGTATTTGTTTTTTTTCCCCATGAAGTCACCTCATTAAATGTGCAGACACCCAATGTAGGTGTATTCAGTGTCTCAAGTGCTAATTTCCCTCCTACTGATTGTAAGCAAGTCTGGAGGACTAGATCAGATATAGACATATCTATATTTATAATTATCTATCTATTATATAGTATAGTATAGTTAAGTATGCCCATCATATATAGGGTTCTGACACTATCAATGTTTTAAGGGCTCAAAGAAAGCTTTGGGGGGAATTAAATTTACCTTAAAATCCACTACTGTTATAATCCACACAAAGCTGAGTTTGAATGCAAAGAGTAATATACTGATTATTGTCTCTGTCCTGTGCTCTTCCAAATCATATGTTAATAGTATTTTGATGTGCTTTACATGGGAATTTAAATGCCACTGTGCCCATTTTACTACAGATGGAGAAACTGTAGCAGAGAAATTGTGAAATGCATATAATGAAAGTGAAAACAGCTAAATGCATTAGTGTCTCATTATAGTCCAGATGACTAGTCCAGTTTATTTAGTTCACTGCAGTGTTTAGCATCTCAAATACTCTCAAGTGTCATTTGAAGTCTCTAGATGTGGTTAAACTGTCATTCCTGGATTGTAGGATGGATACCATGTTCAAATATTAGACTTAAGCCCTGTCTTGTGGCAAATACTAGTGTTTGAATATGCTAACAGGTTTTGCTGCTGAAGATGGAGTATTTAAAGTGCTGGGTAAATCAGGTGATATCTAGCACTCCATTGTCTGCTTTACATGGAAATTCTCTTTTGAAGTATCTTTTCTCAGTTGTGATTAATCCTTGAAATCAAGGGGGAGGGGGGAGCAGCTAGTTTGGTTTTAATGATGCATTCCCCCCCCTTGGGAAAGATTAACTAGCTACAACTTTGTTGAGTTTAGCAATTTGCAATGAATTGTTGAGTTGCCCACGGAGACCAATTGTGTTCCTTCAGAGCAGAGTTTGTCAGATTACATTGCTCTGCTTCTCTAAAGGAAAAATGTTCTTGGATCTTTATCTAAGGCAAGGGACAGTAAGTTCCTTGCTAACATTTGAACTTAAATAAATGTAGCAAGCAAAACTAAGCTGTAATATTTTTGATGCATGGAGAAAAGACAGAGAGGGGTAAGGCAACTTGTTGAAGCGTGCTCTTCTCCTGTGTGCTTTTGGTTTGCATGTTTAATTTCAGGCTGTGTTCAGTGCTGATTCACATTTGCCTGTCTCAGCTAGTCATGAGCATCTTTGGTTGCCCTGCCTCCTCCTCCTGCTCTTTCTCTTTTTCTTGCATTTAGATATTCATGACTTAAATAATCGTTGTCTTCTGTACCTTCCCATCCCACAGCAGCAAGTGGCAGTGTGCAGTGATGTCTAGCTTAATTCCTGCAACTGAGGTGTAAAACATTGGGGTTTTTTGTGTATGGAATCAGTTGATGACACCCCACAAAATGTTTCACAGTGGGAAAATACTGGCAGTGCTGCTAAATCTGCACTAGTTAGGTGAGCTGTGGAAGCAACTCCTTTAAATCTGTGTGACTTGGTCCTTGCTCAGGAGTGGGAATAGTGGCAGAGAGTTCTTGAGAGTGCTTGGCACATCCCTGTGTGCTCCTGGACACTGCAGCCTTTTAAAAGTTATTTGGAGGAAGGGCTTAATCCATAACAATCAAATGCAACCTCTGCATCTTGAGTGATGAGTGATCTGTAGCCATGTGGTACATTGCTTTGCTTTGGTTTTTTTTTGGCTCCTGAGAGCTGGCATTTGACCAGGGGATGGCAATGAGTGAAAATGCTCCTTTGCCCTTGTGCTAAAACCTACTGAAAAGGTGGATGTGGGACTGATGGGGGGTGACAGGTTCACTGACAAAGGCTTGAACTCAAAGACAGCAAGTGTATTTTTTTTCTTCCATTGTCTGGAAGACTATTACAGATTTAAGTGGACCAGCTGATCTCCTTTCACTTGCCTGGTTTTGGCTCTGTATTTCCCAAGTGTGAAAGTCTTCAGATGCCAAGTGAATGATGCTAAATAAGCAAATAAGAATGTAAATAAGTAAACATATAAATAATAATAAGTAAATTAATAAGAATGATGCTAAATAAGTAAATCAGAAGAAGAAATACAACAGACAAATAAATATTAATTTTTTTTTTTCCTTCCTTTTCTCCTCCATCCCTCCCACAATTGCAGCCACAGGAACAAGTCCTCAGGCTGGCCTCACCCTTCAGGGACCTGGAGCTTGAACCAGGGGACACCTTATGGCTGGGAGATGACGGCAAACAGAGATGGAAGAGACTACTTCATCAAGTAAGTGGGCACTGTGAGACTGCAGCCCTCCCCTTGCCTGTATCTCCTTGCAATCCTAATTCCCAATTCATCCCTCCAAAGTTCATGTCCAACTGTTTTGATTTATTGTGCAGAGGCAGCTCTGACTGTACTTGACTTTGGCTTCTTTTGGTTATTTCATTTACCCAAGAAAATTCTGTTAATATAAGGACCTGTAATTCATCAATGAGAAAAAATTTAAAAGGCCATGTTTAACGAATGAAGCAAAAGATCAGTTCTGACTGAGACTAACAATTCTTGTCCATCTGTGCTATGTGAGCTCTTAATTTGTCCAATATATTCATTATACTGGGAGTAGAAGTGTATATTTTGATCCTGTGTAGTTAATATTCTAATCTTAGATTTTCCATAGTCCTTTAGTTCTGAAAATAAATGTAAATGTGGATGATGTGATCATAAGCAAAATTGGCTTTTCTTTTCTCGGTGAAAACTGTTCACAATTAATCTTTAAAATCACTTAAGTAGCTTGGATAAAATGTAGTTTGCTGTTCTGGAAAGTGTTCTCAATACAATTTTGGAACTTCAGTAAGGGGTGAGGGTGGTGGCTGAGCTGCACCATTGCCTGATTTAGCAATTTATTTAGCTTATATCCCATTTTTAAGGCTAGCATTTTGATTCTGCTCAAGTGAACAGTTGGGTTTTTAAAAACTATCATTTCATTTTTATGTTTATCAGTCTGTTTAGAAACTTGCAGGTGCTTAGAAAAGCCTAGATGAGAATTACAGTTCTTTCTTTTAACAGGATGAGACTTGCTTTAAATTGACCATTAAAAGCCTTTAATTCCTTTGTCTGCAAATCCAGAATTACCCAGCAGAAGAAGGAGAATCCCCTTTATTCCTCCTTCTCTTCCTTCCCCCTTTGCCCAGGGTAGGTGCCTTGGCTTCCTAGGAGGCCAAAGCAAGATTTCTAACAGCATGGTGACCTGCAGGCTTTCAAGATTTACAGCAACTTCAGACCTGTCCAAATTGAAGGAGTTGTCTGTGTTAATGGGGGCTCAAAAGCTGCCTTGGAAATGTCATTGTCTTTCTTCAACAAGAATTTGTCATGCTTTGTGTGGCTCTGAGACACTGGGTGCAGGGCTGGGCAATGTGAAGCTGAATGCCAGGCACAATCTAACTTTATTATCATAGGTTTTCTTCCTGATCTAATTAGGCCCATCAAGAAGTATAGGTGAGCCTCTGAAGCACTGAGCAGATGTGACTCTGCTGCTTCTGTTACTCTACTTACTGAAGGGACCTGCACACCTTGGGTGTCCATTTATTCTGCAGACTTGCCAGTATGTTCTCCTCTGTGTCACAGACTCATTTGTAAAAGATCCTGCTTCTGGGGTAGGCACCACGTTTGATTCCTCCTCTTTGCTCCTTGGTCACATAATGGGATGCTGCACTTGTGTAGCTACAAAACAGCTGTGGCTTACAAAATGCAGTGCATTAGTGCTTATTAATTTTGTAATTTGGGAATGTTTTCTAACTCTCAGTAGTTAATGGTTGTTTTGTTGATTTTTTTGGATTGCCTTTTAGTAATTTAAAGTGTCATAGCCCTCTCTTAAACATAGAAAAGTGCATCCAGCAACAACAGTCTGTGATGGGCAGTGCCAAATTGTGCCTTAAGTAATGTTGAGCTGCTTCTTGTTTTATTGTCATGGTAGTTGGTTCCCCCCCCCCATTCTCTTTGGGGCCCTATTCTGTGTGTGGATAGCAGAAGGCTGCATTAATCTTTGTAGGAAGAAATCAGCATTAAGAGGGGGTTAGAATTACACCTTGGAGGGAGCTGATCTGCTGAAGTCTTTCATATTTTGTGCCTCTGACTTTCTTATCTACCAGTATCTCTGGTGAAATGACAGTCCCTTGAGATGCATTAAAAACCAGTAAGTTCAGAAACAGAGCAAAATCAGGAAACCATTTGGAACCACCTACTGCTGCACTGAATCACCAGCTATCCACCCTTGTCAGTGAATGTCAACCCAGGCAGATACTACAATGTGGCAGATATCTTGATTTTAGAATGACTGGAGCCTGAATCCACTTAGTGAATTTGCCAGCAAGCTTCTGTGGAGGTATAGAATATATATATATGGACAGAGAAGCCTTCTCTCTGGCTTTCAAAATGACTACTTTTGCAAATACTCCATCAAACTACATAAATGAAAGCAGAAATTAAATTTTCTTTGCTTCATTTTTTTCATGCCTGGATTTCAGGAATGAAATAGTGAGATAGTTGTTGATGGTTATGTCAATAAAGTCAGGAGAGAGATCAGTGAGATAGCATTTCATATTGTCTCCGAGGCTCTTTACAGCCATAGAGATTAACAAATTGCATCACACTAAAGGAGAAAAAGCAATTCAAACCCTCTGCTTAGTTTTGATTAAAGATGTACAAACCAGGTATTATCCTAATGAAACGTGCACATGAGTTCTGTACAAGCAAATAACATAATTCATAGCAACATTAACTGCCTTTTAGCTAAATAATTTACTTAGTGCCATATGTCCATACCCATTCAGCTGCAAGCAGACATATTGTAATTTGGAAATTGTGGGAGGAATAGAGAAGCCAGGAGAATCTTTTGGTGAAATGAGAAGTAATTACACAGTGTCAGTGCAAATGCTTTAAGGCGTGAATGGGAAGAGCTGTTGATTCTTTCTGCTGAAGCAAATTTGATTTCTTTCACATCTCTGAAAGCTCCCATGGCCTGAGCTAATCAGAGGCAGCTTCCAGCACTGGGCAGCAGTAAAAGTGCAAGAAGTGCCTTTTACCACAACGTTTTGAGATGTCACTATCAATTCCTTATCTCTTCTGTACAGATGGCACAAGTGGGGTCAATTGCAAACCTCTAAAACACTTCTTCTAGGCCATAGTAAATTGAAGTTTCAGAACTTCATCCATGCCCACTTAACTTGCCACTTTTACTTGAAACAGCTTTCTAAGTAATCCATGTCAGCATGGGAGGATGGCAATCATCTGGTATTCTTCCAGTATGTTTCTTTCTGCACTGCACAAGCTGTATTAAGCTGGGACTTTAATATGAAAGAGTTTGCAGTGTATATTTCACCATGTTAAAGGACTGTTTTCTTCACAGTTTTTGCCCCACATAAAACAGAGGTAATGTGTTTGTGTTCATTGATGGCTAATGCAGGTCACAACACCCTGCATTTTCAAATTGTATACACAATAGTATATTTCTTTAAAATACAGAAAAGCCATGATATTCTTCTATACTCATATATAGATTTTCTTTGATAGTCTTCAGCTTTCTCTTGCAATCCACAGAAGAGGATTGGACAGTTTAATGCTGCTTTTTTTTTTTTTTAAATAAAAGTTTCTCTTGTTCTATTTATTTATCTTGTCCATGTGTTCTGCACCTGTTGGCAGTTTAGTCCTTTCTCAGAATACTTCTCTGGGGTTTACTTTGTTGAAAGGTTCTGAAAACAATCAAAGGATATAAAAAATAGTGAAAGCCTTGATTGTTGCTCCAGTGTTGTTCATCTTCCTGGCTTTTGAAAAAGCTGCTTCTATTTGGACCTTAAGACTGCTTTAGTACATGAGGCCATAATGAAAGTTTGAAGCCACAGGAGCCACCTTCTGCCCTGCAGGTATGATGTTTTATAGCACTACTGAATGCATTACATTTCATCTCTAAGTACAGAAACACTGTTGACTGGGTTCACCAGAAGATTTATGTGGCATTTGTAAAAAATATGAGCAACACTGCTGCTGCTTCTCTGTCCTCCCTCAGATGATGAGAGAGCACTTGCATTTATGCAGGGTGTTGAAAGGAGGATTCATTTCCTTCTCTTTCTGATTCAGATTAGGGATGTGGATAGAGGCAATCTGCACACCAGCATAATGCCTCAACCCAAAGGCTGGCTGCAGGGTGCATCTTTGGGTATCTCCACTGCCAGCTGAGGAGCTGAGGGAACAGGCACTGGAATCACTCTCTGGCCCACTTATTCACACATCCTTAATAGGGGCATCCAATGAGATTGAATGGCAGGCAGTTTCAGAATGATAAAAATAGTACAACCTATATTAATTAGCAAATATAACTCTCAGCTACAGGTTACAGTCAAGCCTAAAAATGCATTGCAGCATTCATTTGCAACATGGATTTCTGATCAGGCTTCCACTATTAAATTGAAGAGGATTAGAAAACAAAATTACAGCAGATCTAAAATCTGATGGTTCAGACCAAGTGGGTGAGTCAGCTGCTGACTGCCTAGGGCTAGGACGAAACTTCCTGTATTAATCAGGTTATTCTATAATTACAAGGGTTTCTTGCACCTTCCTCTGAAGCGGGCACCGAGGGCTGTCAGGGAAAGGATACTGGCCGAGGTGGACAGCAGGTCTGATTGGTATGATGATTCCTCTTGTTAATATTTTGTTGTTGTTGTTGTTGTTGTTGAACTCCCTTGTCCCCAGTGTGGACTGTGGATGTGAACAGCATGCTGTTAGAGAAAGAGGGATACTGTGTTCCTTTCAGACTGCATACAGATTGCCTTTCTGCTGCTAAGGGGTTGACCTGCTAAAGGACAGGATTGCACCGTGGAAGGGGGAGTGGGGCTAGAGGAGAGGAGCAGCAGCAGGGATGCACAAACACGAGTGACTGTTTAAAATGAACCTGAATAATTAGATAAGAATATTATATAGCAGCCTGTTTGTGTCAGTGGTCTGCCTAGAGACAATTTGAGTGCATGGTGATAAAGGTGTTGCAAAATCAGCTCAACCTCCTGAAAAGAGAGAATGATTTAGCAATTGTCCTTCCTTCCCAGAGAACTGTTGCTCTAGACATAAATATGGCAGGCATCACTACTACAGACAAAATGATGTTGGTATTGACTGGCACAAATCATTGTTATAACAGAGAGAATCATAGCAAGGAGATGCTGCTTTCTTTTATTTTAACTAGAACATAGGAAAATGGAAATGGTTGCATTGTAAGGCAGCTGTACCTAGGGCAGGTGAGCTAGCCACAGCAGCACAGCTCCTTCCCTACCTGCTGACTTGCCCTTTGAGTGTGCCTGTGCACATCTACAACCATCACTTGCTGGACACGGGGGATTCCTCACACTGGAAAGGTGGAGGGGAGTTGCACAAGAAAGTGTGAATGTAGGTGGGACTACTCAGAAGAGAGGAAGGTTTTGCTCAGTCATTAGCCTTAGGTTGCCTGGATGTGATTGTGCTTAAGTGAGGCACTGGGAATCATGTACTGCAGGCCTCTGTTACAGCACAGATCTCTGATCTTTGTTTCTGACTTAGTGTCTAGTATTTTCTCCTAACACAAACAGGATGGAGAGGCCATGAAATTTGGAGAAGTTTTGCATTCCAAAAACTGTTATTCTTGTGTGTTTGAAGGTAGATTAGGAAATGGAATAAAACTTTTGGAGCAGAACATGTATTAAAAAAACAAAAACCCAAAAAAATGAAGTTTTGCTAACCTCAGGTCACAATGGATGGAGGTAAGAAGATTAAATCCTCATTGCTCTTTGAGTTCACATGCTTCTGGGTAGATATTTCATATGGCATAACATCATCTCATCTGTGCATTACAGCATGGAAATGTATCTCTAGAAGCATTGCTTCAGTACACCAGGCTACCCTTCCCAGGAGCATAAATCAGATAAATTCCTGTTAATAGTTTGTGTGGGAATGACAGCCCCAGTCACAATCTGCATTTTCAAGCATCTCTCCTCTAAAAAAAAGTGTGGTCCTCACAGAATCAAATTTAAAAGCATGAAGTTCTGCTTCTGTAAAGCCTTGAAGGTGTTTGGGAGAGCAGTAGTTGTTAAAAAAATACCATTGGTATTTCCAATGGTAAAAACACAGATGCTCTGCATGTGAAATAAAACCACTTGCTAGTCCATAAAAAGAAAATAAAGCATCCCCTGAAGCACCAATAAGAATGATCCTGCAGGCTCTAGATTGGGGCTTTAGTGGCCACAAGCTTAGAGAAAATGAATCCAGTAAAGCTTTCTGATACTTGGTGATGGAACCTGGACCTTTCACAGCAAAGTTGAGGTGAAATTTCCCCCAGGCCTTCAGTTAAGGCATTAAGAATAAAATGTGAGTTAGGTTATAGAGCAGAAAAAAAAAAAAAAGGCTTATCACACTATAATACTACTGTTTAAATAGCACAGTGAAAATACACCAGTTCCTCATAGTGTAAGTATAGAATTTAAAATGTTATCTAATATGTTATGCCATGCCAGGAAATACCATCTAGATGATGCCTTTCCAGCAGTCATTCATACACCAAGGGACTGCAGGCTGAGCTGTGTGAAAGGCAGCACTGAAGAAGCTGTATTTATCCTTTTGCCTTCATTTCTGTCATATTAATATATTTCTAGTTTTCTATAAAGGAATTCACATATAAGCCTCCTGTAAAAGGTTCTTATCTGGAATGTTACTGTAGAACAGCAAGATAATTTGGTTTAGAATCACAGGATGATACTACCAACAAAAGCTTTCTGAATTTTAATTCTCATTTAGGTTTTAATTGCTCTTCTCACAATAAAATACTGCTTAATTGTACCCCAAATGCTCAGCCTTCAAATACAATGCAAAGAAGTCTTCATATTATGCCTGTTGTCATATATGTGTAAGATTAAGGTGAAGAAATAGTTTAACTGAACTCCAATTAATCCAGTCACAGACAACAATATGACTCACTGCAATATTTTGAAAGCCATTTATCTAATGTTCACTAGGATTCCTGAGCCGTGCCACAGAAAAACTTCCATTTAAAATAAACCAATCAAACTGTGTGGCTGTGCAATTAAATATCACCATGGTAACAGGGATTAAGCACACAAGGTAAAGACCTGCTGACAGAGCAGAGATTATGTCAAATTTCTTACTCTTCCAGCAGTAGCAAAATGAATTTACATTTTCCTCTATCAAACACTGGGAAATGTAAAATGAAAGAGAGTGAGGTACTTGTGGGGCATCCTGGGACTGCAGAGAATGTTTTCCTGACAGGGGAAGTAATTAGCTGGAATTACAAATAGGAACTCAGCAGACAGATAGGAATAAGTATTTCCTCATGGGATTTATTTAGCATTTCACAATTAAAACCTGGAGAGGCATATTATTTAGGATGCAAATAGCATAGAAAAAAACTTGATTATCGTTTAAGAAATTGTAGAGGATAATACCACTATTTTTCTTTCTTTTTTTTCAGTTAATTCAGGTTTCCTTTGGAAAGATGGTTCTATGAGTCTATGGTTATTTGCAGCTCTTCTATAAAGCAGCATTTCTAATGTACACATGTAATACAATACACAGTAAAGTTGCAGTGCAGACAGACAAGGTGATATTCAGTGTAGACATAGGATGGAGCTTTAATCAATCCTAACCTATTTCTGCTTCTTTCTGTCTCTTCCTAGCTTTTTCATGTGTATTTATGAAACACACTAAAGATGCAAATCTGCTGGCATGTGGAGTTTGCAGCTTTTAGGGATGTGGTTTAAGGGCTGGTTAGGTTTTCTTCAGATTGGCTTTTGATTTGGTTGTGGGAGGGTTATTCTGATCTCACTGATCAGAAGCCCTGGTCTAAATTGGGAGTCTAACTCCCCACCTTTGTTTTATCAGCAGGTATGATTGGGGGATACTTTTCATTCTCTATTTAATAGTGGCACAGGCTCCCCAGGGAGATGCTTGAGGCCTCATCCCTGGAGCTATTGCAGGTGAGGTTGGCCAAGGCTCTGAGCAGCCTGGGCTAGTTGAGGGTGTCC
>JAOEGS010007846.1:0-40673 GCA_025447755.1 Corythornis vintsioides
CACAAGAGGTTTAGGGTCAACACAAGGAAGAACTTTTTCTCAGTAAGGGTGACAGAGCTCTGGAACAGGCTGCCCAGCGAGGTTGTGGAGACTCCTTCTCTGGAGACACTTAAGACCTGCCTTGATGTGTTCCTGGGTGACTTGGTCTAGGTTATCCTGCTCAGGCAGGGGAGTTGGACTAGATGATCTTTCTAGGTCCCTTTCAACCCCTAACATCTGTGAATCTGTGAATCTGAAGTGTCTTGTCCCTTCCTCCAGACTGCTCTCAACCTTAGATAAACATCAGTGCAATTCCCTGGGCTCTGAAGCCCTGGCCCCAGATACTTAATCTCCATTAGCCATTAGGCAACCCAGACAGAGAGCCAACTGACCAGCTAACAGCAGGAAGAGAGGGCAGATTACCCCGCAGCATGCTCCTGGATTATCACAGCCCACAGGATCTTGGATTAAAAATAAAGCCTGTTCCTCCAGAGGAAGTGGAGCACCCGGCTTTCTGTGTTGACCTTGCTTCAGTGAGGGGCTGGGTGAGAGGGGGATCAGTCTTCTGGCTGCTGACCAGCCCGGGCAATGACAGAGCAGAATCGCTGCTCCCAGCTGGGCACACAGATCGTGCTTAATACTTTTCAATGCTATTAGCATAGATTCCTCTCTCGGTTACCACGTTGAGGGTGGTTTGTTTTTTTTTTTTTTGGGGGGGGGGGTTGTTTGTTTGGGTTTTTTTTCTAATTTTGCAAACCTTTGTGGAACAGACGCCCTCTCCTTGCCCCAGTTGGAGCTGCAGTAGAATGAAAAGGGGGTGGGAAGCAGGGAGGAGGGGAAAAAAAATGCTTTTGGTTTAGGTTTTCCTGTTACTATCACTGTAGCGTTTATTTAGCCAATCTCCTAACTATGACGTGAGGAAGGCAGGAATCATGGCTCTCTCATAATATTTAACACACCCACTGAAAGCGGAGCTGCAGAGCTACTAGTCCAACCAGTCTCCAGAATTCATTGTAGCTCAAAGAGGTTTTCACTCTGCACCTGCCAAAGATCTCTCCCCCCTCTTCCCTTCTCTCCCCCCTCTTTCTTTCTCTCCCCCTTCTTCCTTTCTCTCTCTCTCTCTGAACGGCAGATCTATAAGACCCAGCAGAGATCAAAGACGGAACCTCTTTTCTAAAAAGAACATCTACTGATTTATACGTTTCTTGTCTCGAATCCTCTCTGTCTCCCCCACCTTTTTTTTTTTTTTTTTTTTTCTGTACCGTATTTAACCTTTATGTTTCAGTTGTGCCATCAGACAGTTTTGCAGACAAAAAAAACCAAGCCAAGCCAAAGCAAAAGCCCAGCTCGGATACAGCAGCCACCCAGAGTCGATCTCAGTTGAACATATCAATCCTACCAAGCACTGGACGCAATGGATGAAGAAATTGGAACCGCTCGAAGACAATTATTTTCCAGCCAATGTTCTTAAACATTCTCAGAGAAGAGAGGGAGCGAGAGCGAGCAGGAGAGCGCTTCTGCTGCATCACTGGTCAAATTCAAAGGAAGGGAGTCAGCGTTTCCAGCACAGACAAATATTATGGATGATTTTTTTCCTTCTGTCGCCTTTACATACAGGTTTTCTTAATATTATTATTCTCCTTTCCTCTTCCCCGATTTTTTTTGGTCTTTTTTTTACTTCTTATTTAATCAGAGCTAGTGTCTGATGCCAGTTTCTCTTAAAGAACCATTTTTCCCTATTTGTTGTGATTCCTGTGATAAAAAGAGTAATCGTAAACAGAGAGCTTTATATATTGCAATGCCGCTAGCATTGTTTTCCTACTGATTTTAAAGGCTCGATCCAGTGCTCCTTTTTTTTTTTTTCCTTCCCCTTCTAAGTTCTTGATGATACTGAGAAATGAGGACCTATTGTTTTTAGCCTGTTTATTTCTCGGCGCCTATGGAGATAACTTTATTGACTTGATCGTTTGCTTCCCGATCCGAAAGGAGAAAGCCAAAGCCCCGAGGAGGGGGCTGGAAGACCCACGCCTGCCCGGGCTTTTTCCACGAAAGCGCTCCCGACCGACCCCGCCGCCTCCTCCCCCTCCTCCTCCTCGACCGGTAATTTATTAGCCGCCCCGGCCATGAAAATGCTCCTGGTCCGCAAGTTCCGGGTGCTGATCCTCATGGTGTTCCTCGTCGCCTGCACCATGCACATCATGATCGACCTGCTGCCGCGGCTGGAGCGGCGGGGAACCGAGGGCCGCTCCGGTTGCTCCTGTCCGCCGCCTGCCGCCGCGCCGCCCCGCGCCGCCCCGCGCTGGCCCAGCAAGCACACGCTGCGGATCCTGCAGGACTTCAGCGCCGAGCCGGGTTCCAACCTCTCCTCGCAGTCGCGGGAAGCGGTGGAGCGGGCGGCGGGCGGCGGCGGCGGCGCGGGCGGCGGGGGGGCAGCGGCGGGGCGGACGAGGCGGCTGATCGCCCCTGGGGCTCCGCGCCCGCCGCCCCCCGCCGCCGCCGCCCCGCTGGCCGCCCTCTTCCAGCACCCGCTCTACCGCGCCGCCCTGCCCCCGCTCGCCGACGGCGACCTCCTCTTCAATGTCAACAGCGACATCAGGTTCAATCCGCGGGCGGCTGAGCAGCCCGAGTGGTGAGTACCGGCGTGGTGGGAGGACGCACGGGAACAAACCGGCCCATTTTGGCTCGGGTCGGGGCGGCGGGGCTCGGTACCAAGCGTGATGTTTTGCCCCAGGGTGCGGGGAGAGGCCCTGCTGTGTGCTGGGCAGTCAGTGTGGAAACGTGGCATGGCGCTTCGCTGGGTCTCTGCCTTCCGTTTTATAATGTAGGTTTTCACCGGGGCGTTCTCGACAACTGATGTAATCTGGTTTGGAGTAGGCAGAGGGTTAAACAGTACGATTCGGTGTTGCTAGGAAAAACAAAAGAAAACGTACACAGGCTTGACCGGTTGTGTTCCTTCAAAAAAAATCTGCCATGAAATACAGAATAAACACAGGAGCACGGGAAAGCTGGAATACTCAGGCCGAAAGTCCATATGCTCCGTCTGCAGTTGTAGCCAGAGGCAGATGCTACCACAAAAAAACAGTGCAAGAGGGCTAGGGCACAGCGAACCCCCCTCTTCATCACCTTCCTAGTCTCCCACTCGGAGTTGTAGGGGCTGAGCACTGAGACTAGGAAGCAGTACATTAACTTTTCTCAAAAACAAGGTCTTGTACCACAAACACATATATTTTAGTGGGTAATTCTACCTTCAGGATCTGATCTGTGCTGCATTTTTTTCATCCTCATTTAATTCTCTGTGTCACAGCACCTCTCCAGCCTTCAAAGCAGGCAGTTGCCTCTGTGAATTGCATGCCCCGTTGGCTTGTAAGAAATGCTGAGAAATTTCAATGAGTGAAAAACCAAAAGGCTTGTCTATTACAACAGCACCCTCTTCGAAACACATTGATGTTGTGATGTTTAAACAGCTGTATTGTACTGTGCAAAAGCTCTATTGAGCCACAGAGCAGCCAGCATGAGCTAAATCTTTACAAAGAGAGGATAAATATTTCTGATTGCCATCTCACAAGCATAACAATTGGTCAGGCCCTTTAAACGAATAATCAAAACTGACAAGTGCAATAATCTAAGAAAGTTCTGGTTTCTCTGAAAGGAAAAAAAGAAGAAGAAAAAAACAAAACCATAAATATAGGGACATCTGAAGATGACTAAAAACACCGAGGTCTTTGGGTCAAACATATGTGATAGTGTGTTCAGTAGGTGAAGAGTGAAATGATCATTGCTGGCCACAAAGCAGTTGCCTGTTGTACATATTTTCCTTAGTGGCTGCAGCCAAAGTTTACAGAACTAATATGAAATTTAGGAGTTAAAATATAATTAAAAAATTTTTTTTTGGTAATCCTTCTTCTAGGGAAAGGGCAAAACCTTACAAAGAGTCACTCTGTAGCAACCAGTTCAGAGCAATCCAGTTTCTTTCCATTCTTTCTCTATATAAAAGAGAAGCGTAAAGAGTGGGAGCAATTTGGTACAACAGGTCAAGTTACTGCTGCACTCTTGAGTTTCCAGATTCAGGTCCTTGTTAAATAAAGGTTCAGGATGATGCTGTCATTTGGGTCAAATTCATAAAAGCTGTGTGCAACACAATACAACCTTGACACAATATAAAACTTCTGCTCTTGACTTTCATAGGTTTTAAATGAGACATGATTTAAAATGGAGGTGAAAATCCATTGCCCCCTTGGCCCCAGGTGGGAGCAGGCTCCTGGAATACAGCCGGGGCAGGGAAAAACTGGGGACTTCTCCCACTGCTGTAGTGCTTTGCCTGTCCAAGTTGCCACATTGTGAAGCCCTATTTCTTGATGCCTGTTAGAAAGTGTAACATTATTTCTTTCTCCTCATTTTTGGGTTTTTGTTGTGTTGTTCTTTTTTTTTTTTTTTTTTTTTTTTCTTGGTGGTAGGCAAAATGAAGATAATGAAGAATTTTTGCCAACTGGAGAAACCTCCATAGACTCCTACCCAAACTGGTTAAAATTCCACATTGGCATTAATCGGTACGAGTTGTATTCCAGACATAATCCTGCAATTGAGGCTTTACTACAAGACCTGGTCTCCCAAAAGATAACCAGTGTTGGTATGTTCAGATATATATAACTTTTTATGAATATTTGCTCATTGTTCAGGATCTCATTGCTGTTTGAATATTAATATTTTGCATGGCTTCCCTCTAGCATGCCTACATCATTGCTTCCCAAATTCTGTGCTCATTTTCTCTCTTAAAGAGTCCCTGCCAGCTCTGTGTTACCTAAATAATTGCAGTCTGCCAGTAAGGCAATCCCTATTCATTTCAGAGATCGAGTGATGATCAGGCTGAAAGTACCCTATTCTGTTATTTAAAATAAATACAATATTAAATAAATACATAAGTTGGCAAAAAGTAGATGGCATCTTGCACAAGATAGATTTGTATTCTTATTTAAAAGGCTGTGTCTGGCAGTGCATGTCTTCCCACGGCAGGAGAAGCCACTGACCCGCAGCCCTGCAATGATGGCTGCGGGAGCATCCTCCACTGTGGGGCTCTGCAGCTGAAAGAGCTGCAGCTTCTCCAGGCATTGTGCAGAGAGCTCCAGGAAAGCCAGCCTCCTGCTGAGCAAGGTTCAGCTATGTTTATTCTGCTTGTAAATCCACAACAGGGATGTGCCATGTCAACCTTTGGCTACGGTTAAACAAGGTGACAGAATCTGGGGGTTTTCTCCAGGGCTGTTTAATGACAATGTGTGTCTCCTTAAATTTAGCTGTGTAGCTGCTCAGGGGAAAAAAAAGCACAACCCTAACCAAAAGCCTTGGGATACTAAACAAATGCACACCCGTGGTTTCCAGAGGTAGAGAGCTGCAGCACAGCCAGCAGTTTCTGTTGGCTGTGCAGAAAATGAAGTTATTTACGCTGACCACAAAGTTGCTAAGTCCGTTTCAGAGGGCTGAAATAGCAGGAGCTCTGTAAAGTGCTGATGATGTGTTGGCACTGTGGGATGAGGTCAGCAGGCCTTTAACCCTGCAAGGCAAAAATTCCCCTGGCTTCAGCAGTACATGGCCTGGGCAAGAACAGCATAAGTAAGCCTTAAGGGTTACATTTTCCATCATGTGAATAACAGTGGGTGCTGAGCTGGAATAAGGGAGATCCTTGGTCATCAAGAGTGGGTTGATTTGGCTGATCCAGATGAAAGAGGTGTAGTATGCAGGAATCTTTGCCTCTGTGAATCGAGCTGCCTAGTAGCTGTATTCAGCACACAGCTCTACTCTGAGCTCTGATGGGCTAGATTTTGAATAAAGCAGTTTGTGCTACCCAAGTGCCACCCCACATGTTGGAGTCAAAGGTCCAGTGGACGCCTAACTCATGAAAGATTACAAACAGGCTCATTTATTAACCTGTGATGGGTTTTCTGTTCCCCAAAACTCTAGATCAGAATGATTCATTAAAGATCTCAGGTCTGACAAGCCGTATATTTTTCCCTTTTCTAGCTCTAATGTGATGCTGCAGGTAGCAGCAGACTTTGCCCATTTTCCTCTTCTCTGTGCTGGTGGGTAATGAGGGCACTGTACAGACATGGCCCAGGTGATTTTATCCTTGACATAGTCCTCACCTTTCCTGACCTCTTCCCTCAATACCAACTGATTTCTGGAACATTAATGACATGTGTGAATGGGGTTTGAGCCATTACTTTAGAACAGACATGTTACTGTTGCTCTTTGAGCATGTCCATTAAGAAAAAGATGCAGGCAGTGTTCTTCTCTGTGCCCCACAGAGAGCAGCTGTTCCTCAGGCAGTGACCAGGCTGTCCTTGGCTCTGTTCAGGGCTGCTGCTCAACTAAAACATCTCCTGACTTATCTATTGAGGTTTACACAAAATACATTGGCTGTAACAGTGTTTTGTACTGCATGTCTTCTAAATACATTGATCTCTTTTTTACCTCTTCAATGCTTTAGAGCTCAGCCATGTTTTCTATGCAGAATCAGAGTGGTATTTGCAGTGAATTTGTCAGAGTTCAAGCCATGAAGTCTGTCACTTTTGCAGAGCAATGGTATGGATAAGGTTGATGTAGAGATGGTAGCTGGTGGGAGAAAAAGGGAGGTAGAAATGAGAAATAATAGTTTAGTACTTGGACTTCTAGGCTTGATCTTCACTTGTGCTTCTAGGCATGTTGGTTAACCTTTCTATGCTTCAGTTAAACTAGCAGAAAAATAATTATCATAAAAAATGAGTGAAATCCTGACCCTGTTGATGTACAAGGAAGTTTTGCCATTTAATTCCCTAGGGCCATGGTTTCACCTAATATGTCATATAGATGTGTCATGAGGTTTCCATTAATTATGATTTTGATAGAGCTTTCAGATCAATGGCGAGATAGGGCCACAGGACCACAGAGAAAGATTTATGACAGTTATTAGCACTTTCCTATGGGATTGTCTCTCTGTTAATGTTTGAACAAGGCTCTTCAGAGCACAGTAGGGCCTCTTATGCCCCTAACAAAAACACAGAGCCATGATTTCTATCAATGATTCAGTATAATTTCCATAAACTAAAACATGATCTACATTTGGTATGAGTTGCTGTAGGAACTCACAGGGAATGATTCCTAGACATAAATCCCAGTCTAAGATCGAGCATATGGAAATGGAAGGGGACTGTTGCCAATGTGGAGATGCCAGGATCTAAATTTTGCTGCTAGCATCCACTGCCTGCCTCTGTGGGGATTCAGGAGCTTTGTCAGGTTGCAAAGCAAGAAAGAGCATATTGCTAATAAACATTTTTTGGGGTTTTGTTTTTTGTTTGTTTGTTGTTTTTTTTAAAATATTTTAAACATATGTTTTAAAATAATACATGCCTGTATTAGTATATAGTACCTGAAACCTGTAAAGTTTTCAGCTTTACTGCAGAGCAACAGCAGGATTCAAAAGCATGTAAGCTGATTAATAAAGAGTAATATATTAGTCCAAAGGCCATTTATAGCGCTGTTACATTCTTTTACACATTCTTGCATATCTTCTAATTTGTCTGGGTTTAGTTCCTTATAGTCAATTTTTGTAGTTTTTGCTTTTTGCCTTATCTTTTTTGTCAGCTGCAAAAATGCCAGATTAGAAGTATTAAATAAATGGAAGCCTTTATATTTCCCAATCTTGAGGTTTTTTTGGTTTTTTTTTTCTAGTACAATTAAATATACAGTCTTACTTACATTAGATGAAGTGTAATATTTCTTTATCCATTTTTTTCCAGTCTCCAGATATGCTTTGGCTCTAATACACTTAGGTGATTTGCTGTGTGAGTTCTTGATACCTACAGTAATTAGATCTAAACTTCAGCTAAACAGCTTTCTTAGCTACATTGGAATTTCTGTTCAGTTTGCATTATTTATAGAGGAGAGTGGTGACCAGATTGATCCCCTGCCATCTATCAGAACCACTCACAGGACTCTGTAACATGCAGTGTTATTTTAAAATGAAAACGGTGACAGAAGCAATTTCCAAGAGCAAGGAGCACCAAGGTGACATTTTCTTGATGTTAAAGTTTAAATGGAACAAATCCATGGGTTGGAAAGAGCATCACATACAGCTCCCACAGTGACACCTAGAGCTGGCCTTGAAAAGGACAGGGTTACCAAGAGCTTTCAGGCTGAAGCTGTATTCTGTGCCCTGCATTAGTATTTCCTTTTCATTTCGTTCAGCATAAAGGGATAGCTCTTAATTAGATTTAATTCACTGAAAATTTCCTTGTGCCATAAATAGGAGCCTAGAGAGAATTGTTTCTCCACCAAGCAATGAAACCCAGTTTTCAGAATAAGCACATGCACAAGCAATTGCACATTTCCTTTGCCTGTTTATTTCATGTATAAATAACCATAGTTATCTATTTTCTTACATATTTATAAAATATCTGTAAAGAATTGTGGCAGCACTGTCAGCAGTTTAACAACAAGTATGGCATGGTGCATTGTAAAGGCAGTCTTGATCTTACTTGTACTGCTGTCACAGAATCACAGAATAGTTAAGGCTGGAATAGACCTCTGAGATCATCAAGTCCAGCCTATAACCTAGCACCACAACACCTAGTTACACCATGTCACTAAGTGCCTCATCCAAATTTCCTTAAACACTTCTAGGGATGGCAACTCCACCACCCCCCTGGGCAGTCCATTCCAGCATCTAATAACTCTTTCCTTTAGGAAGTGCTTCCTAATGTTGAACCTAAACCTTCCCTGGTGCAGCTTCAGGCCATGGCCTCTCAGCCTGTCACTGGTTGCCTGGGAGAAGAACCCGACCCCCACCTGCCTACAACTTCCTTTCAGGTAGTTGTAGAGAGTGATGGAGTCCCCCGAGTCTCCCCTTTTCCAGGCTGAACAATCCCAGCTCCCTCAGTCTCTCCTCATAAGACTTTCCCTCCAGTCCTTTCACCAGTCTTGTCGCTTTCCTCTGGACCCGCTCCAGCACCTCAATGTCCTTTTTGAAGTGAGGGTCCCAGAGGAGCTGTGCTAATGGTCTTGCCTGTGAGCAGAATAGGTTTTTATAATTCCTGTGTTTAGTTGGGTTTTATTTTTTTTGATTCTGTAAATTATCTTGTTGGAAAGGTTTGGAAACATTACCTGACTGAGCTAATTTCTGAACCCACAATGCCTTCAGTTTTTACAGGCAATAATTAGAAATAATAAGATAATTAATAATAATAAGAAAAAAAGCATGCAAGATTACTCACACAGTGAATAAATGCTGCAATTAACTAAGGTGGACTCTGCTTCAAGTCAGAGGAAAAAAAAAGAGAAAGACTAGACACTAGATATTAAACATATGTAATTAAATGTAGCACCACTGATTTGTTGTATAAGAAAACAATGAAACTGCTGAGAGTCGACACATTGATATAATGTACAATTCCCGATTTTAAGTAGGGGACTTAAAATATACAAAAAGATTTCACAGATCTCTTCCCTTCCAGAAGTTTTTTTACTTTCTGACTAATCCATTTTTAAATGCCTTTAAAAACAAGTTAGCAGAATTTACTGACCAAGGGCAAATTAAGATATGATGAGGGCTTGAATTTGTTTTGAAATACATTCTTCACAGCTTGTACAGGGCCATGTCTCTTGCCTAGGCCAGAGTATTACTTGTTAAAGCAAATCAACATTTTTATGTTAGATTTAAACTTGATCTGTAATTAAGAATCCAAAATGGATCTAAACACCCAGGATTTGATTGGGTCTCACTTCTCAAGCATTAGAATTGCATAAATCTATTTCAAAATGTTTTTTGCATTCTGACCAAAAGCCAGGTTCAGAGATCCTTTTGAGGATCTTTTGATCCTTTTGACTGGAGACAGGTCAGTAGAATGAGGGCTATCACATAGCAATAGAGAGGTGCTAGAAAGCCAGAGCAATTTGAAGTCCAAATTCTTTTGGGTCATATCTCTTTGGGAAACATTGTGTATTTTCTAGGAGTCAGTTCCAGATGCTAGCCAGAAACCTTGTAGCATACAGTTATAAAAAGATGACTGAAATATGATGGGTCTTAAAGATTATGCATCTTTAATATTGGATGGTGTCTGAAGATCAGGAAGTGAAATCAGATATTGTATTGGTGAGTAACAAGGTGGGGAAGTAGCAGACATGTCATGTGGCTGTGGCAACACGCTCATAATTGTAAGTGGAGTGGTAATTTTTAAGGCTTGATCCAAAGTCTATCAGAGAATATCGAAGGAATCCCACCGATTTCACTGGTCTTTAGACAAGACTCTAATCCCACAGACACTCATGCAAAAAGATATCTCAGGGATTTATTTGCAAAACCTCCTAAGGTTGGGAAGATTTCTGGTCACACTAGGTTAACTAAAGTTGCATACCTTTTCCTTCTCTTCTAGGGGCAAAAGAGAGGCTTTAAGTTCCTGAAGATAAACAATAATAATGGTATTGAGATTTGTTTTTAACACTATGCCAGAACATCCAGGGGCTCTATGAGACTTGATTTGAGGTACCTGCTGGGAGCTAGCAGGTTTATAAAGTCTTTTACAGAGCTGTACATTACCTGTGATGTTAGAGTATACTCAGAAACATTTTTAAAAAAAGGTGAATTCAAAGTGTGACTTGGAGTCATTACAGCTTTATGTTGCCAGGCCTTCTTAAAAAATACCTAAGGGAGATGTGTTTAACTGAGCTCTGAGCTAGAAAGAATGTTCCTGAAGGAATTCAGCTCAGAAAGCCAGTATGCAAGTGTAACACTAAGTCAGGACAAGGGAAGTAATCTGACCTAGAAGTCTGAGTGAATCATTTCCAATGAGATCTGCTCTTTTCTGGCATTGCCACCCCTGAGATATGGGCACCCTGGACTGCTCCCAAGTCTGCCTAGTTTAGAGATGCATGAACTGTGTTGTTGAGTGCAAAAGGGCAGTTTAAGATCAAGTATTTCCCTCTCTGACGGGATTATAATGTTAGGCCCTAACTAGTCTAGACTCAGAAGGTGGCTTTAAATCACCTCCAGCCTGGCCAGCATATCTGTGGCACTGAATAAGCAGCCAAAGTGGGGAATATCTGTGTATGAATCCAAATGGTCTGGATGAGAGACATAGTAGAGCTCTGGCAGGGGGTGTTGTCTATGGTGCCTGTGGCTTCCAGTGTGCCCTGCTGTAAGGCATGATGAGACACTGTTCCCACTAAAGTCACCCACTGTTTTGGGGAGGTCTAAAGTTTACTCCTAGCAGCAGCAGAGGGACAACATGCCAGCAAAACTTGTGTTTGGTCGAAGCTACAATTGCAATCAATTAAGGCAATACAATAAGATGGAGCTAAAAAGACCAGGGAGATGCTTTTGTCTTACCCCAGCTCAATTCTTTCTGACAGGAAATCAGGCCTTTGTGTCTCATTGAGAAATTATTCTGAATTGTTAATCTTCATACATTTCCCTGCTTGGTGATGACACACTTGTTGTTGAGTTTGGCTGCTAACAAAATAATTATCTGTCAAGTAGCTTCAGTTTGATGAGAAGCCAGTCTTCTTAGTGCATCTGAAACTTTGTGCTTAGAAAGGGCACACTGGAATATATTTTAAAAAGTTCTTTACATTGCTGTTATTTCACAGTGCTTGGCTTTACAGCCATACCTCAAAACAGGCTCTATTCTTGCCTTTTATGTGATGGCCTTACACGATATTTGGAGTATTTTGGATACACATGTCTCATGGAAGAGAGGATTCAATCTCTAAGCCCTGAGCTCCTCAGTATTGCATGAAAAAAGCGTAAATTATATCAGTTTTACAGAAAAAAAAATCTGTCTTTAGTTGATGTGAGCAGTCTGCAATCACCTGTGTTGAGATTGGTGGGCTGCGGAGAGTTATATTTGACATACATGAGGCAATTCTACCCTTTGGGACTGAGGCTGATATTGCTGACCTATATGGAGACAGCCCATGCAAACAGGGGTACAAATACACGATGTTCCATAAGGAGGTGGGCAAATCCCACATTTTCAGAAGTGGCTGGGTGAGGAAGCTGGTGGGGACTGGTCCTGGGCATGGCCATGCATCCCTGTGGGCATGAGGCAAGGGCACTCCAGCTGCTTATTTGCTGTTGAGACTGATCAGGAGGGTTTTCCAGAGTGCACAGCTTGTCTGTGATGGTCCTAGGGCAGTACATGTAGGATTTTGGCTGGAGGATTGCTGATTCTCATTGTCTTCACGCTCTGGGCTAGGTATGAAAAGACTCAGTGGTCCTTCTTCTCTCGGGTGTAGGTCAACTGACCTGTTCTGCACAAGGGAGGGAATGTGAAAGTCACTTGCCTCTGCTTCATCTGTTCAGTGCAAATTCACAGAATCATAGAATTAGAGAATGTATTGGGTTGGAAGGGACCTCTAAAAGTCATCCAGTCCAACTCCCCTGCAATAAGCAGGGGCATCTCTAACAAGGTCAGGCTGCTCAGAGCCTCATCAAGCCTGGCCTTGAATGTCTCCATGCCCTTAATGCTCTTTCATATCTAATTATTTATCTGTTCCTTTGGTATAAACTGGAAATGCAAGAGAAAGCTGGGGTCAGAAAAAACCATCAAGGCAGAAGGGATATTATTCTCAGAGAAGAATAATTACACTGGCCAGATTTGCTTAGCATTTTCTTGCAAAAATACAGATTACAAGTGCTGAAATGTAGCTGATGACCTATCAGTAGTAAAGCAGAGAGATGAATAAGCAGTGTAGCTAATGGGATTGGTTAGAGAAAGAAAAACATACAAGCTATATAGGTGGAACAAGGGCAGCTCTAAGCCAAAATTTACAGAGCAAGGTAACTTGACCTTTATGTAGTTCTCCAGTTGATGTGGGTTTTGTCAGAACTGTAAAGTATGGGATTGAGTATCTGATGTTTCATAGAAAACATTTTTAAAGTAATGACTCATCCACTTACGGCCTGCCTCTCTGAACACAGAAGTGAATTAAGGAGGCAGGGTATAGGTCATTTCATTTATTCAGAGCAGTTTTGATTGAAATGGTTAAAAAGCAGCTGATATATACAAGTGTGTGTTTATAATTTTTGAGTAGCATTATCATCAAATAAAATGCATTTTTATTATTTCATATATATATATATATAAACCCACTCTTGACTTTAGAATCACTACAATCTGGTTGTTAACAAAATATCATCCAGATTATTCAGACAGGTATGAATAAATGTCAGTCTTAAATTCCCACTAGCTCTCATCCAGGATGTGAGTACATTTAATGTTTGAGCAGAGACGGCCTTCAGTACGCACTGTGGACTGTAGTCCCTGCTGTCTCCACATACCTTCTCCTACCCTCCCAGCAGAGCCAGTGACCCACTCTGCACAACTCTGCTCTCGTGTACAAACCACTGAGGGTCCCTTGAGTTAATGGATTGGCTTGGATACGTTTCCACTGTGCATAGAGATGAATTTACATACCTCTACTGCTCAGCAACAGTTATTACAATTGCAGCGGAGATAATAGATTGCCTCATACTTTAATTAAGGAAATGTCTGCTGCACATTGGACTGTACATTCCAGCTGCAATTGTCTTCAAAAGCATCTGATCTCCATTCCCAATGTGTCCCTTGTTAATGGAACTCCAAAAACCGTTGGAGAAAACAAGACTCCAATGGTCTGTTCTTGTGCTATTCGAGTGCTTATGGAACCTATAGTGGCCAATTAAAGAAGATATGTCAAGGAGCACAATCCATTTTTAGTCCTGGTTGGCAGCTCAAAGCCTTCCCCTGTACTCTGCACCCACTGAATAATCTGTTCAATCAGAATTACCCTGCTTGGTGCTCAGATACTGAAGTGTTGAATCTAATATGGAGCAAAAGATACTTGATTTTGTTTCAAGGCAAGTGAATGTAAGAAAATCCACATGCAGCATTGTAACGCAGTTTGGGGTTTTTTCCCCACAGCAATGAAGTCAGGAGGCACCCAGCTGAAGCTGATCATGACATTCCAGAACTATGGACAAGCACTGTTCAAACCAATGAAGTAAGTAAAAAAACCAAAACCTGTGTTGTAAAGTGGAATTGTGGTGTAATAGCCTCTTGCTGTTTTCTAACATGTTAAGTTTGCTGTAGTATCTCCCAAGGTTATTGTGTCCAGTTCCCTAGGCTTGCTACTGAATGTAGAGCTTTGGGGTCTGCTGAAACCTCGTCCTGCTAGTCTTTGGAAGATATAGCGAGGAGGCTTCAGATACATTACAGTCTTCTTAGGAATGTTATTCACTCTGATCTCTCTGAAATCTCCCATCATAAATACAGGATGTTTTCAGCATTTTTTTTTTTTTTTTTTTATATAAACTTACTCTGCAGGTCTGAACTTTATCTAGAGTTAGTGCTCCTCTGGAATATGACCAGAAAGAAGAGATGGTTCAGAACAGTTTTGGGAAGAGCTAAATAGTATTTATCTGATAAATTATAATGTAATCCATTGATTTATTGTTGTTTGCATTAAAGAGTTGTATTAGTTATTTGGCTATGGCTATGCTGACTCAGCGAGAATTAGTTTGTGTGTGGTGCTGCAAGGTAGCAAAACTAGAGAGAAAGGGAAGGACTAGGATGATGCAGCCTTCCTTGATTTGTGTCTACTCAGTTCCCATCAAGATGAGGGATAATATTTAGATACAAAGCAGATGTAAATGAGCTCTGAATCCTAACCTGTATGCTTGTATAATAATAAGGAAAATGACTGTACTTCTTGTGGTGGTTTAGTAAAGACACTTGGGGCTGCAAAATATTTAATGAAGTTACTCAGTATCTGCATCAACGGTACCACTGGAATAACAAATTCATTTCCTTCTTTTGTTCTCATTATAGGGAAGTTCAGTTAATTTTCATAAAAGAATAGAGTAACTGAGAACAAGTGATTTGGAATATGTGTTGGCATTGTGTTACAGCTATAGTGGGTAGCGCAGCCCAGGGGGGGAACTGCTGACAGGGGCCTGAGAAATTCCCTATTTCACTATAGGTTTTGCTATAGACTGATGTCAAACAAGTACAGATTTGATCTTATTTGACTTCCAGAAGGGCCAAATAATTGGTCCCACTTTTCTTCAACACAAGTTTGAGCAGGAACCTTCCTTATGTGTGTTTGTTCTGGGAACCACAAGGAAATCCTATGAACTTCGAGGTGGCCAAATGCCTTTGTGTTATTTCCAATATTGCACATAAATGTTTCTAGTGTATCACTGATTGCTTGTGAGAGGTCAGGGGAAGCACAGATAATACTGCCAAGTCAGAGGGAATATGGTCACAGAGAAATCTACTCCAACACCTTCCCTTCCTGTCTCTGCCCTCTCCCCAAATGTTCAGTTCATCGGATTGGCAATGCATGGGTCCATCCCTTGTATCTGCAAGTTTTTTGATACATACAGGCACAATTGTCTTGTCCCATATGCAAAATCAAGAACTAGGCAGGTTCAAGCATCCTTTTTAAGTTTTTGGCAGAATTGTGGTTCCAGTGTTGGCTTTTTACATAGCATGTGATTTGTTTCTTCTCCACTTGCTCAGATACAGATAATCTCAATCTTTATAATTGGCATGACATTATAATTCTGGGAGTACTAATGAGATAATATAAAAAGTTTATTATTTCTACTGTACAGTACACAGCCTCAGCAGAATGATGGATGACAATAGAGGGATAGCCACACTCTTATGTAGAAACATCCTTATGTTATAGTAAACATCCACTAGAATTGCAGAAATGATGTCTTAATCATTCCCTTTGTGTGATTGGAAGAGCAGAAATGCCTTATTTTCTTACTGCTCTTTGTATTTCATATACTACTAGAAAAAGCAGCATTAGAGCATTCTGCAGATCTGTTCCCAGGCAATATACCTTACAGTAGCAACACTACTGTTTTTGTGCTGAGCATCACTGAACACATTAGTGATTTTGAATAAGGATGTTTGCAAGTATTTGTCTTCATTCTGATAATTGTGCACAGAGAATCAGATGCTCGGCTAGTGTAAATCCTCCTAGCTCTTTGGCACCTGGTCCCATTGGCCACTTTCACCAGTTTTATGTACTGTTGTTGAACTTTTTGGAGAGGTTTGCAGCATCATTTCTTTATACAAAAATAAGCAGCCTAGAACTGAAAAAAAAAAATCAAAAAAAAATCAGTCTTTAAAGCAATGAGACTTTTGTAATACCTTCTTCAGGCCCTATACATCTTTCATGCTGTTTCTGGTGCTCCCTCTTTTCTGCAGGGTACCATTCTGATCCAGGCTTCACAAAGTTAGATGTCCATTTCCAGGACATGATGCTCCAGGGAGCTCACAGAATAGGGCCAGATATTTCTGGTCATTAGGACTGGTGGTGTAAAAGATATTCTTTGCTAAATAGTTTCATTTGGGGACCATAAAATATCATTCTGGTGGCTACTTCTGAGATCAGCTTCTTGAAGGAAGCCCTTGGTGGATAGTCAGGACATCTCCATCTGATGAATCTATATGTTTAAATTTTTACTGTGTTATAAACTCTGTGGCTTTTCAGAACAGTGTAAATTATACCTTTCTGTCTCCTGCATTGATAAACTTCTTAAGAAAAGCATCTTTCTCATGAATTCCAGGTAATATAAACATTAAACAGTACTAAGTGTCCAGTTGCAAATGAAAACTGAGGACTCATTTTAAGTGATGGAGGTCGCAAAATGAGTTGCATTTCTATGTTAAACTGTACTGAGACACTGTTTCTTAGAGAATGGAATTTACATCAATAATTTTTTTACACCAGATCCCAAGGAAAACTTATAATCCATTTTTCCACTCTGGGATCCCAAGCACTGAAAGCTCAATTGTGTACGCTACATCAAAAAATGTGTAGATGTGACTAGGAGCATGGTTTAGTAGTGAGTTGGCAGTGATGGATTAACAGCTGGACTTGATAATCTCAAAGATCTTTTCCAACCTAAAAGATTCGGTAAGTCTATGATTCTGTGAGGCCAATCTCTACCTGAATTTGACTCATCCGAGCTACATGGAAAGATTTATTTTCTATACATAGAATTACTCAGTGTCTTCCAAACTGAATTAATACCTGTTTGAACAGGATTATGTCAGCTGGGGGAGACAATGTGTACAGTCGAGCAACTGCTAGCAAATGGAGAAGTCTCCATATCTAGACCTTTGGCAGTGACTTCTGCAGGGGAATCACAGCAGGACGTACTCCCTGGCAAATTGTTTGAAATCCTGCAGAAATCATCTGACTTGCTTTGCCCTTTCCCAGCCTCCCAATTCAACATTGTATTTATTCAGGGAATACGCCAGCTCCAGAAAGGCGCAGACAGGATTTGGGAATGGGAAAACCAGAATCTGCCTTTGACACCATTTGTGCTCAGTGTTTGGCATTAATTGATAACTCTTTATCTGGTCATTGATTCAGGCTAGTGGAGCAAATGAGAGGAGGGAGGCTTGTCAGGGAAATGTGG
This sequence comes from Corythornis vintsioides, assembly GCA_025447755.1. Classification (NCBI taxonomy): domain Eukaryota; kingdom Metazoa; phylum Chordata; class Aves; order Coraciiformes; family Alcedinidae; genus Corythornis; species Corythornis vintsioides. Next base: position 17,426 of record JAOEGS010007846.1, read on the forward strand.
TAGCGATAAATAAAGCCTGATCAGCTGCAATTATTTTATTTATATGGCTCTGGATCTTTATTTCTGAAATCATTGCCCATAAAGTATTGCAGAAGAAGCCAAATCTATTTATATGTCCTATGGCCCGGTGTAGATTCCTTTGCTAATTCCAAATTCATCATAGAAAAAACAAGTATTTGCTAAAACTCCAGGGAAGATTTAATGTATTTGCAATGTATCTTACAGTTAATGTGTAGTTTTATTTAGCTCATAACAGTTCAATCATACAAAATTATTACCATATGGGACAGGAAAAAATAGTAACCTCCCCTTCTCCTGTGATTAGTGTGTCTAAATGTATTCATATTGTACACCATAAAAAATTTTACGTGATCGCTGATACCTTCAGCTGCACCTTTCTATATGACTTATCAGATAAGGATCATGTAGCACCATAAATTTCAAAGGGTTTTGTCTTATTTGTCCAAAAGGAACATGGACTTTATAGTTTTATTTGGTTTCTGCTGGCTGATGGACTTAAATAGCTGTCTCATTCAAAAAAACCAATATGTTGGGTTTTTTTTCTCCTAAGGCTTTATTCTTGAAGGGAGATACTCTGCTCTAGCAGAATCAGTGCTAGGATTCCTATTGCATCTGCTGGTGCCAGGATTTGAGAGAGGTTTTTGCAGTTCCTTATGGAAAAGCCAAATAGGATCAAATAGAAAATGATGCCATGTTATTGGAGAGAGAAATGTCCTGTGGTATGTGTTGAAGAATGACATCTTTCATTCCCTGTTTTATAGACTGCTTTGTAGAAATGAGTAGAAAGGCTATTCATTATAAAACCTTTGAGGCTTATTTGTTCCATTGAAAGAAATAGTGCCCTATCTAGTGAACTTACTTTTGACTCAAACAGATAAAAGCCAAGTCTGTTTCAACTTCCTATTTTGCTTTTTATTTTTAACATTTTTTTCTTCTGTTTTTACAAGTAACAATACAGATACATGGGATTTTCATTTAATAGCTGAAGTTTGCAGTTGAAATATTTAATAAAGTAGAGCCAATTAGCATCAGGGTGATATTAGGCCAGAAGAGACTTTTTGGTTCATGAAATGAAGGTTTCTTGAATCACAGGTAATCATCTCATGTAATTCTCATGTTTTAATAGCAATATTAAATAAGCCAAACAATTCCCATAATACAAACAATTGTTAATCACATTCATTTCCTACAGTTATATTCCCTTTCTGAAGTTGCAGTGTGACTGTTGTAGCTGTGAAATGCAGCCTCCAGGCTTGATTATCATATCAGTTAGGCTGGTGTAATTCTTCTGAATTGGTAGCATTGATTCCAAGTCAGAGAAGTTGAAATAAACTTCAGAATCAAGGCCACTGGAATGTTTCTTTCCTGTTACATTGCATATCATGATGTTTTGAGGAAATACATTTTGCAAACCTGTTGCATTTCAGCTGGCAGACATCCAGTATAAACATACTGTTTTAAGTCAACATAGCAATTAAATCAAATTGCAATGTTTTCTCTTAGCAGCCAAAGAAGTGAGATATGCATACAGTAGCTGCTATGGTAGAAGCCTTCCAGGATTAACACTTTGGCCCACTGGAATGTGCCATGCAAAACTCAGCTGAGAAGTCACTGGTCAAAGTACAAACCCAGCTGCTATGTTTTGTCACTTGGCTTAAGCTGTGTTACTGTTCAGGTCACTGGAGAACACTGGTTCTTCACAAGGTGTGTTGCTGGAGACCTAAGGTTGAATAAACTGATTGGAAAGGTTGAAGCTGGTAACCCCAACATTCGGTTTATATATGTGTATTTTAGAATTTCAAGGAGTGTTGTTCTTGCAAATAAATGTTTTATTTGCTGCTGAAAGTAATAATCAGTAATCAAATATTCTCTGGACCTCATCCATATGATTTTGGGCTTTTTAAGGACATTCAAATCCCTACTGAAACATTTACCTGAGTTAGACTAACAGGCAGATTTGATCGTACTTGCATCTGGAATAAATCTGGAGTAAACTGGATTAATTATATCACTTGATATTTGAATTATGTGAGCTCTGAATGTGGTCCTAAATAAGGACAGTAGAGGTTGCCATGTAATGTTTTAGTTCTTTACCTTTTGTTATATTATGCATGATCTTCTTTTTTATAACTAATCCTGTTCATCAGATCAGACTTCTTCAGTAGTTCAATGCAAATTGTATTTTAGGACTCAGTAGTGTCTCTGGTATAAATCTCATTTATGCATATTGGAAAATTTGTGTTGACTTTATGAGAAGCTGGATAAGGATTGAGGTTGACTGATGGCTCTGGACAGAAATGAAATGCAGTCTTCTGTCTGTCACTGTGCACTGCATTTCCCCTTGCCACAGCTCAGGAACTGCTGGCGGAAATATTGATCAATCCCATCCAGGAGAAATTTGTTCTCAAATTCTGCAAGCATGTTTATGAAATGACGCCAGAGTCAAAGTCTGAAAAGTCCAGATAGCTCAAAGGTTGTCTGTTAAGATTAGGATCTGTAGGGATCTGTGACAGCAGTGTCCCACCATGCCAACATCCTGGAAGGGAAAAACAATCCTCTTTCCCTCTCTTGTGACACTGAGTCTGTTGGACTGTTCCAGTCTGAGCTGTCCTGGGTTAAACCCTCTTGGAGCCAGGCAGTAGCTGCTCTGAGCAAGGACAGGAAAATATGAGTCCCAGTATGGAAGTGAGCAGGCTTTCCTCTAGCAACCCAGGGCTGTTTTGCTGGATATCACCATATCCATTGGGTTAAAGACCCATTCCACTTTCCAAAGTGGGAAGCTGCAATCCACCACTGCTGATGAATTATTTTCATAATCTCTCTCCCCTGACTTCCCCATGACATCTTCAGCTCCTTGCATGAGAAGTCTTCACTATGCAGCTCACGAAAATGTCAGCCCCATTGTCTTTGTGACTGGGGCTTTTTGCACAAATAATTCAACCTTTGTGGGTTTTTTTTTTTTTAAACTCATTTGTTGGAGTTTCTTGAACAGATAATAATGTAATGCAAAATATGGGGTTTTGTTCTTTTACACAGGCACAAATAGACACAGGTACTGGCTGTACCTGCCCCTTTTTGCCATTTTAAAGGAGAGCTGAGTGGGCTGTCTTATGTTTCAGTAGTGAAGTGTTTCTGCCTGATTAGCACCTTCTATCCAAGAGCTTAAAGAATTTTGTGAATTAGTCTTTGAGAACAAAGACATGCTGGTGTTTATTTTTTATTTAAAAGCCAGTTATTGCAGTAGTTAGCAGCTAACTTTTAAAAATTATTTTGTCTTCTTACCACAGTGTACTGGGAAATAAGCATCTTCAGTATCTGATTATAATTAAGCTACTTATTCATTTACATTTTCTACATACCAAGAAATGTAGTCCTGTGGTTTTGTCTTTTAATCAGACACCCACTTTCAGTTCCTCAGTTTCTTATTTCACACATTTTACCCTGTATTGGCAGTGCAGAAAAGCAGCAAATGTTATCAAGGGAAGAGTTGGCATGAAATGCATAACCTATGATTTACTGCAAAGTAACAGGGCTTGGCACACAGGGGACTCATTGGTGTAGCAGTGAGGTAAGATGTCCTTAGGAAATCTAAGGGAAAAATATGTCCAAAATGTTTTCAGTGGGATATGCAGATACCACTACCCTGAAATATTTAATTGGAATGTGACTCTTTTTCTCTAGAATTTATAATCCTTAAACTAGGCTCAAAAGGCTGAAATTCACGAAGGGGAAAAACAATTCGTGCAAGACTTGTTGCGTAAACCAGGGGCTGAAGCTATTTTCTGTCTGGGGCAGGACACACAGCTTTATTCCTGGAGGCGAGTTGTACTGTGCTTATCTGCCCCTCTTGGGAGAAGTTATTTTGAGATCCTTTATGGAACTAAATTGCTCCTTCTCTGCCCCTAGTCTATATCTCACACAGGGATAGCTCTGGGGATCGCCTCTGCTTTGAAGGATGCAGATAGGGATTTGGCCACTTGTACTGAGATTTGTTTGAAATTTGTTTGCTTTTTTAACATACAGATCATTAGAACCCTCAACATTTGTACGGGTTTCTTGAGTTAAGACAGTTGGCTATTGGGAAGGGGCAGGAGATAAGCAGCAGTGAAATGGATTTGATGAAGCAGCATGTCTAGTGACTGAGGCCTCATGCTTAACTTTGCCAGAGGTCACCAGCTCAGGTGACACACTCCTGGGGTCAGTGATAATGCAAAAGCTGAGTGGGATTTGGGAGAGACACACAACCAAAGTAACAGTATCTTGCAGGCTGGGAAAAGAAAGTTTTGACAAAGCTGAGAAACTTGGGAGAGAGTGAACAGCACAGATCCAAATTATGTCCTTCATGTAAGGCTATTGACTCACTGCTGTATACAAACAACAAAAAAAAAAGTGTTCAAAGTAGCCCTAATAGCTGTTAATAACATAGTTTTATGACATGCTTGGCATTTCTGTTTTTTTGGTTTTGGTTGGGTTTTTTTTTGGCTTTGTTTTGTTTTGTTTTGTTTTGTTTTGTTTTTCTTTCAGTGTCTGATTCGATAATATTAACTTACAATTTTCTAACCTGCTATAACGGTCTGCATGTGGGTAAATGAAAGTGAGACAACCTGAAAGACTCATTTGCATGTGAAGAAGTAGCAGAAACCTGAAGTAAATAGTGTCTGCAAAAGTGTGGGAACTGGAGAGTGGTAGGGGGGACAGCAAAACTGTTGAAAATAGAAGCAGGTTAAAGTATGGATAATAAAATAGCCCAAGTGAGCATGTAAGCCACTGTTCTCAGCAGCAGCATCCAACTGAACCTGTTAGCACTTCAAGCCTATTTTGTAAACCTTGATAATAGATGGTCCAAATTCTTCATGCTGGAGTGGTCACTCAGCCAGAGGACAAATGATGTCATGGCTGTGCATGGAGACTGCAACAGCAGAAATATTGCATACAGACTTCAGATACACGCAGTCAGTATATGAATTTTAAACTGCTTTCTTTAGCTACCATGAAGAAGCAAAAGAAATGAGGATGTTAAATTAATCTTATTAATCTAAATTAATTAATCAAATTACTTAAATTAATCTAATTAATAGGGGTAAATCTAGCAATTATTTTATTTTGTTTTCAGTATGACTGACTGCTGCTTCGTTTGATTCTATCTCATGATACACAAGAAGATAATTTCAACTCGGCGTATTCATGTTTCCCTGTATTTCATGCCTGTTTGAATCACCATGGTGTGATAATCCAACCAAAATTTTCAAACAAACCTTCTTTTGCATCTGATTCTTTAGAGATTTATTAAGCAGAAAATCTAATTCCTGGGGCATAAAATCCAGAGGCTTTTCAGCCTTTCATATTGCAAGCCCAGGTTTTTTGTCAGGGCTCTGAGTGAGTCTCAGCCAGGAGGAGGGGAGAATGATGCTGTGGTTTGAATGCCAGCTTTGCCTCCTAGGGCTGACTGTGTCAGAGACAACTGGCAAAATCCTGTTTTTCTTGTGGGACCGAAGGTTGCTGTCTGCAGCAGGTTGGGGTGCGGGGAAGAGGGTTTGTGCAAGCCCTGGGCAAGGTGGGGACAGCAGCTGTCCCCTTCAGCATGGATCCAGTGCCACCACAAGCTTCTGTGTCTCCCCCCATTCACAGCAGCGAACCTGACATCTCAGGGCTCTGACATCATCAAAACAATGCCCAAGGAGGACAGAGCCTGCTGTCCCCATTGCCCACTTAACTTTCCTATTCCCAGAGCCAGCTCCAAGTTGAAACCATCTTTTTTTTTGTAGCCTTCTGACTCTAGGTACAAGAGCTGGGTAACTGGGAATTTAGCCCAAAACATGCCCTTTTTTTTAACTCTGCCTGACCTACTTGTCACTGACTGTGAGGAGCTGCAGGGAGTTCCGCTTGTTCTGCTCCATTTGTGCTTCTACTTCTGAGACTCAGGCTTTTGCGTTGCTGATTCTATTGCAGTGCCTTGAAGTTCTCTTGGCGTGCACTGGGTATTTTGGTACAGAAGCTTCTTTTTATGTGCTTTTGTAGCACCCGGGGCACTAATGCTTTGCCTGAAGCTGTGACAAAGCCTTGGCTTTCGTGCTGTGGTATGATGGAGCAGTGCCAATTCGGAGCAAGTCTGTGTCTCTGGGTGGTGTGAGCACAGCACAGGTCCTGCTCTGTGAGCAGTCAGCAAGGCCATGCAGAAGAGATGGGGTTTGCAGCATATCCAAGCCACCTATTAAAGTCCAGGCTCTTTTGGCACTTGTGAAATTGTCTGCCAACTTGTGAGCGGGCACTGTGCCATGCAAGCAGATGGGCATGAATGTCCCAGCAGCCAAGAGCCTGGGATGTTCATCTGGCAGAGGGGAATGAGAGTAGAGCTCCTCAGTGTCCATATCCAAATGCCCATCTGTCCTGAAGTTACCATGGGAAGAGCAGGCATGGCGATATGGTGTCTGGTTGGGGCACAGGGTGTTTAATAGCAGAGATGTGAAACCCTCCACTTTATCCCCCTGGTTTCTCCTACTTCATTACTGAGGACAGGTAGTTTCTGAGATGCTTTCAGCTCAAGCTCCCCATTTTGTTGGGACAGATAGAACCTGACACAGTCCAGCGTCATCTAAAAACCCACCTTGAAGGCAACAGTACAGTAATTTTTATTTTTTTTTTTAGAGTACCTCTGCTAGGTGGTTTCCTATGAGAGGCTGGCTCTTATCAGAAGTGAATCCTGAGATAAAAGGATTAAAACATCCTTCTCTGAGACTTCACAGAAATTGTCATATGGGCTTTCTTTAAAATATAACTCCAGGGAAGGCCTTAATGCTTTTAACCCCAAGGGGCAGCTTTTCTCATAGAGGTGTGCATTTCAGGATGATTGACACATCATTATTAACTCCATAATCTGAAAGGATGGGAGAAAGAATTCCTTACAGGCCTGGATCCTGTCATTTTTTTTCACACACAAGACCGCTGTTCTGCTCTACTCCCAAACCCATCTGTCTCTGGGACTGAAGAAACTCATAAAGAAGGCAGGACTAATGAACAATCTTTTATAGCCCCCCCAACCCCCTTCAACTGCCTTAATTTCCTGACACTGCAGTTCAAACGTGATTTGCAGGAGCAAGGCTATTTGTATCCATTAGTCTGAGTTTAGAGGAAGAGAAACATGAAAAATAAAAAATTGGTTTTAGCCTTTCAGCCTCCTCTTGTTCCTTGCAGTGTAGGATATAATGCCATGAAGGACATGGGATTAATCTGTAATATAACTCTGGCTCTGTGTGTGGATGGTCATTATCTCCTTTCAGGCTGGCCAAGCTATGAAAGTCCAAAGTTAGGACAGAAAAGCATTCTAGCCTAACAATCTCATATGTCAGGCAGCAGCATGATTATAGCATTATTTAACTTACTTGTTTTGCATTTGTCTTTCAAGAAGCAACAATGCAGCAATTCTGGTGACTAAATGTGGCCTAAGAAAATAAATTGCCTTATTTATGTACAAACACCCAATTCCTGGGGTAATGCCAATCTCCATAAGACATCAGTGATGCTAATAAGCCAATAGTCATAGATGTTTGGCACGACTTTGTGTCCCAATACTGTTAACCCTTTTCCTATCATGTGATGCATCCTTTGGCAGGAGAAAGACTTCCTCAGGGATCAGAATGGTACCCATCTTGCAGGAGAAGGAGCTTAAAACCCAGTATGCTTGCAATGGCTTGTTGCTTTTTTTTATTCAGGGTCATGTATGTGTTCATCTCTTCTGTGCAATTTCAAGCACAGCAGTATTAATCCTGCCATTTTGCAGCTCTGCAATTGGGAATGGCCTCACATTAATGACATCTGAATTACATTTATAACAACAATTTCCTTTGTTATATAAAACTGAGCCAAAACAAACATTGGTATTTGAGGCTCACATTCTGGTTTAAATAATACAGAACTTTAAATGGATGTGGTCTGTGTATCAGTTTTATGGAGATACTGCTTTAGGGTTGTTTAGTTGCTTGTTTGTGGAGGATTTTTGGTTTGGGTTTTTTTGTTTGGTTTTGGTTTTGGGTGGTTTTTTTCCCTATCAATGTAGTTCTATCATTCTTGATGCAGTAGGACAGTTTGGAAGCTCCTTGTTCCCTTTTAACTGTACTGTTTAGATTATTGTATTCTTTATTCTCTTTCCCACTAAAAAGTCTCTCACTAAAAGAGTGCAGTTTCAGTTACTGATATTGCACCGATTCTTAATGACAATATCGTCTAGATTTTAATAGCAACCTTGAAACTATTTTGGTGCTACCAAAGACATTTAATATCTATGAACTTTTAGAAGGTATTTTCTGGCACACAGCAATGACTCAAAATCCCCAAAGAATTACACTCTACAGGCCTGAATTTCAAAGCTTGACATCACTGTGAGCAAGGAATACAAATCCATCAACAGGAGCAGGATTTTAATTGCTTTTGAATGATTCTATAGAAATCTAAAATTGCTTTGTGGGATGAAAAAAAAAAAATCCCCACTTTTATCTGTGAAGAGGTTTTAATTCTGGTGAATAAAATAAGTGGCTGCTGTAATAATACAAGATTTTTTTCCCTCTGACTGTGTAGCTATTTCTTCATCCCCTGCCTGCTGGGATTTTATTCTCGAGCAGTGCAAAATCAGAGTTCATCAGGTATTATACATTGCAATTGCCAAACCAGTAGAGGCTGTTTTGTGGCTGGAAGATTTGTGCTTCTATTACTTTAGCTATTAAAAAAAAAATGAGACCACCTGCATTCTTTTGCAATGTCACCTTCTCTAGGTGGTCATATTCTGTGTTTTCTTTGTGATCTGATCTGATTTTAAAGGTAATCAAAAGGCCAACAGTGCTTTAAAACCTAATACTACTTTGCTTGCTTGTTTTGTTGTTGTTGTTGTGTTTGTTTGTTTGTTTGTTTTTAATGAAAGGAACAAAAATCTCTGCAGATGTTTCTACATCTGGCTTAGCTTCTGGTCAAATGCATCCTTATGAAGTTCTGGAAACTATTACTTCTCCAGTTTAGAAGTAAAAGAGTCATATTTTCTGAACTAGTTTCCAAGGAAAGGGATATCAGAAGTTGTATTTTCCTGTTTAATAGATCTAGTGAATACTTAAAAATTGTCTGCATCACAATAGAAACACCAACAGAGTGTGAATATTTCCATTGCTTTGACAAATATTGCTGGCATGTATCAAGGGAGTATACATCTCTGAGCCCACCCCAGGGGTGGTGCAGGTTGTGATGATTGTCTGTCTTACCCCTCTATTGTGGCTGTCACTTAGACTGGTGTGGGGATGGAGCCAGGCATTCTCCTTGTGTGTGAGGGGTGGAGGAGAATGCCTGGCTCCTACCCTGGGCAGGTTTGCAGGAAGATCAGGAGGCTTTTTCTCTCTCCTTTATCTTCTGGGTGGACACAGTGGAAGGTATCCGGGGTTTCAAAGGAAACCAGGTGTGCTCTCGTCTTATCTTGGAATTCCTGTTTGTTAATCATCTGGAGGAATCCCCTTCCTCTGACCTAAAATATTCAGGGTGGCCGAGGGAGGAATCACAGAAAAGGAGATACTGATCACCCCTAAACTGGAGACTGCACTGGAGACAGGGATCCTGTCCCGTCTTCTGCCTCTCCACATGGCCGCTCATCAGAGAAACACTTTCTGAAAACCTGAATATGCTTTATCCCAGGCCAGGGCACAAAAAAGGCATGATATCCCCAATATCCACTCAAACCAGTATCACTGAGGAAATAAACCTTTCCAAAGGCTCTCAAGGACACTAGCAGACATCTCTCAAGTGGAGCTATAATATCACATAATACTGGTCAGCAGTAACATTTCCTTAACCAGATAATACAATTATTATTATTAATCTTGTTCCACAGAGAAAAAAAAAAAGTAGAAACTAGTATCCTATATTGTATTTAGAATTAAACTTACAAAAAGGTGATTGGTTGAAGCATCTGAAGTTCTGCACTAATATTGTTAGTGTCTTTTGAAGCATGTTGATACCAGTATATATTAAAGTACAGAAAACATTTTTATTAAGGGCTATACAATATTTTTCTATTGTTTTCAGAAATAAACCTAGCTATTATTTTTTGGAAGGACAATTATTTTGACCTTTCTTGCTTAACTACACATTTTAAAATAATTATTTTTAAATTGTTTTTCTTCCAATTGACTATAACAAACAAGACAAATCTCTTCAGGATTAATTTTCCACCTAGCTGAAGAAATTAGCTATTGCTTTCTCCTCCCACCTTGAAGCTGTGCTAGAATGGTTACTTGGATACCCTGCCTGTAAAGGATGTATGTGCTGAAGAAATATAAATAGCTTGATTTGTCATCTAACTGCAGATATCATTAACGAATCATTATTTGACTGGAACATTGTAGGCTGAATATGGATAACACCTCTGTGTTAAGGAGAGATTTAATTTAACCACCTTGTGACCAAATATTGCCTGTCTTGAGTGTGGAGCTGTAGCAGGTATCATGTGAGGCATACAAGCTGTACGGGAAATTATTTTCATGTGGCTTTTGCTTTTTTCCCCTATAACTTTTCTCCTTGTCATAGCCCCTGTTTCAATTTATTTCTCTGGTTGTTGTCTAAATGGTAATTCCAACAGGATGGAAGGACCCTTATAAGCAGGTTTTTAATAACAAGCTACAGAAATTACAATGATGACTTGAAAGTAATTTTACTGATTATGATAATGCATGCAGCAGAAAATAGTGGCCCCCTCTATAAATCCTGCATGTCAGAAGGCAGAAATAGTACTTTTTCTGGAATCCAGCTATTGAATGTGGTCAGGGAGGTAGTCTGTGCATAACAATAAGGAATGCATAAAAGCGTATGAGCTTTAACAGCAGGTTTTGTTAGTTCTCAGATAACTTTTTAGGTCTGGGCTGAACCTAACATAACATTTTAAGGCTTTAACCAAAAGCAGGATTAATGATTCCAATATGATTTGGAAAACTCAGGTAGAGTTTGGAGATTTGTCATGTGGATTCAATAAACCTGCATCCTCCCATCTAAGCTAGTTCTGGAGCTACAGCTGAACTGCAGGAACACCACAGATGAATAGCTGCCAATTACATATTCCTGAACATCCTTCTTGGCAAATCAACTCCCAAATCATGTTCAGGAATCACAGTCTTAAATGAAGCAGAGTTGCAAAATATTCTGCTGATCTATGGTGCAAGTCATTTTCCTTTAGTCATAATTAATGTTGCAAAATATTTTATTACTTCTATCATTAGTATTCCCAATTGGCTGAATCTATTATTTATTTCATGCTGTAAAAATGCTGAGAATTTTCTACTGATTAGCAGCAACAGTAAGGCATGTTTCTGAATTTACCAACGTGGGATATTTTTTTGTGGGTAAGGAGTCTTTTGTCTTTGAATTAAAATGTGTCTAGACACTTCTTTTTGTTGTTGTTTGGTTGGTTTTTTTGTTACAAATCTAGCAAAATGAAATGCTTTTGAGGTAGCAATTAAATTCCATCAGTGATATACAGTCTTCAGTATAATGGATATATTTATTTCCAGGAAATCTACACTATTTTCCTTGCCATTTGTGGGGCTCAAGAATATAAATAATGCAGATCATGCTGTGCTGCTTTTCAATTCTTCCCAGGAAATTATGCCATTAAAAATTCCACAGTTCTTTCAGGCACACACAGTCACAGCAGGTAAAGAGAATATTCATGTGATGAACATTGACAAAAGCAGCATCAGCTAATGCATAACCCTGCAAATCACACCTCAGACAATGAAATTGTTTGCAGTAATTACAGTGTGGAATTAGGCTGTTGTTTAACTTAACATCATGGCAGTCAAATTATGATCCATCAAAAAGGGCTCTGAATGTGTAACCCAGCATTAGGACTTGGAGGTGCAAAACAAGTTGAAGTGAAATAAAGAGGTATGGAGACTCCCCTGCTAACTTAAACATACAGTCAATAAGCATAATGAAAATGAAACCTCATTTGAGCAGTTTTGAAAATAAAAGGTCCTCATAAATTCGTCATAGGCTTGTTTTTGTTTGAGAGAACATGTTGCTATTTGAAGTCTGCAATTCAGATGTTAAAATATCTCCTCTGCAAAAATAGCAGTTGCTTTTGCAGTGTTCAGACAGTAAAGATCATATGGTGTATAAAAGCATAGTTGAGTCCCTTTGCTCAGTAAGGTAAGAGTGTTTTATATATTTAAGAAAGAAAATTTGCCTTCTACCATTCGTAGGCATTACTTATGCATAAGCTGAGCTTTAGTATGTGTTGCAAATGGAAATAAAGTACATGATGTGCCTGAAAGGAGTTTATCTAACTATTTATGGGCTGATCACATTTTGAGCTAGAACTGACTTGGTTATTTTTAGTTAAATAGCATACAGTAGTAGTTGTGTTTTCAAAGAAGCAAGAAAATTATCCTGCAAGTCACAGAACTTTCTTACTGGGTCTCATTTTAAACCTTAATGAACCCATGCTTAGTGTCCCTAGAGAATAAACTGAATCCTATGTGCCATGGTGCTACCCATTAAATAAATTGTGGATCAATGAGTTGCAGCTCAGAGACAGACCTTAAACTCTCACAAAGCAGCTTTACGTGTCTTTGTGCATTTCCTTTTTCCCTCTCAGCTGTGTGCAGAGAACTCAAATGGGTTTTGCTAACTGCTCTGGTTTGGAAGGGTACTGTGTCTGCTCTCTGGCAACCCAGGTTAGGTTTCCCCATCCCTCAAAGTTTATTACTCACTTGGAGTCCATGCGAATCCTCAGTGGTTTCAGAAGAGATTAATTTTCAGACTTGGAATTAGGTGGAATTGGTACAAAGGGACATTGTACATCAGTGAATTTAGCTGAGCCCAAGGTTTGTGTGAAAAGTTTTTGCTGGATGTCTCAGAATGGTTCAAAAGGCAAAAAAAACCCTCATTGTCTTTGAATAAAAAAGTTTCAATCTGCCTTCTCATCTTTATTTTCATTATAAAAATCAACAATTTCAGGCAGTTGCCCTTTGATAAGCCTTTAAGAAAGTAGTTCCAACAGCTTTGGTAATGCAGATGTAAAATATACCCATAGCATATTATTAGCATAAGTGACTATTCCTTCTTTCTAATAAAAAAAGAGTGTAAACCCATTAAAACTCATGAAATAATAAAGCAGAAGCATATAATTTAATATGGTCATCTATCTGGAAATACACATTGTGCGTAAATAATCAGATGTATCAGCAGGGAATCTGCATCTGTCTAACAAGTTCTTTTGCAATTGCCATCTGACCTGTACATAAGTGGAAACATTGTCTTCATTAAACTTACAAAACTGAATATTGATATTAGCAAAACCAGCACTGCAAGAAGAAAGGGAAGTCTCACTGTTTCCCCAAGAGCTGTGTGCATGTACCTAATGTCAGGATTTTACTGTTAAGGTCATATCAAAAAGAGACCTGCTATTTGGCCACAGTGCTTAATGGCTTGCTAGAAGGGCAATTGGATTTAAGATGTAGTTTAAACTATGTTAAGTATGTTGGGAGAGAAAAAGGTTCATCTGGAAATATGTCCTAGAAGACTTGACTTTGCTGTCAATGTCCAGTAGAGTCTTTAATAGGGATGAACTGGGTTTTTAAATGTTATACTGAATGCATGTTCTCAGAGACTGACTCCATTGCTCCACCATCCTTTCCAGCAAGCTTTGAAGCAACCTGCACTAGTGCAGAGTTTTTGGAAAGCATATTGTCCAACCCTGGCTGAGACTGCTTGATCATGGTCTAGTCCTCGCAGGTTTCTCCAGTGCCTTCCAATAGCACACAGTCAGTAGACTAATATCTACCAGGTGCAGTTTGTTCACTTTTCCTCTTATTTTCTCTTCTGAGTGTAAAATATTAAAATCAATTGAGTGAGGTTTTTTAATAGGAATTTACAGAAAAAGAGTTTGGTTGGTTTTTTTTTTTTTGTTTTCAATGTTTGCACTACTCTGTTCTCTGGTCCCTGTTAGCAGAGGTGGACCAGTACTGATTGGAGGGAGTGAGAGGTGTAAATCCCCCGAGATTCATAGTTCAGTCCACTCTCAGACAAAACAGCAGTTATGTAGGTGAAATCCCTAATTTAAAGAATTTGATTGATGTGAAGGCATGGCACCAGAGTATGTGATGCTGGAAATGAAAGGGTGAAGCTAATATTTTTAAAGATGTGACTAAAAGGATCTATATATATGTGTAGAAAATGGAGTGGCAAATTTAATCCTGGCTTTTCACCTTTGGGTCATTTTGGAGATATTCCTGTAAAGCAATAAACCAACTATATTTTGTTTTAATTTGTTTTCCTCTTCTGTTTCAGCCAATAATCTAATTTAGTTAGAAAGTAGTCTTGACTGTCTGTAATTCTGTAATGCTTTCTTGACATTCATATTGCTCTTGAGCATTTCTGTCACATAGAGTCATTGCCCGTGAGCTGCATGGAAAACACTGCCCAGGAAAAAAAACCCCACAGGTTTCATTCAGGCTATGCACACACATACCTATTGCACTTTACAGTAGATAAGCTTCATATTTTGTAGACATTTAAGTGCAGTTAAAAATTCAAGGAGAGGTAACCAGACATGCACTGTTAGAGAAAAACAGCTGCATGTCATAAATCAGCACCTTAAATAAAAATGTTGGCAGAAATGTCATTCCACTAAGTTTTACTGCACATATTTTGCATTTTTTCCTTCCTTCTCTTGTCGTCTACTCTCATCTCTTTTCCTAAACTCTTATTATCAACTGTCACGTACTTTATTGTAATCTCCCCTTATCTTAACAAGTAAACTCAAAATAGCTAGGCTTTTAAATTTAGTCTAAACTAATTTCTAAGTCTGTTGAAGGGGAGCACACCAGTTTCAAACTGAACACTAATTCAGCTGTGTCTTGTCAGTGAAGTGTTCTTCTCTGTATATCTGAGGACATACACAGATACACACATACACTCTCCCTTCTTCATTTTCGCCCTGGATGTGAGCGGATGCATTTTTGTGATCCACTAAGTTTGAATATTTCTCCACACCTTAAGCATGGGAGTTCACTGAACGCGTTGGGCTTGATGGGAGATGTTTTTATGAAACAGGAACTGCCTGAGCAGCCAAGGCACCAAGAGCCTTTTTTCCCTTGTAGTGCCACAGAGCAGTTCACTTGATATTCTTCTGCTCTTTATTTTTTCATATGGGATATTTTTCAGTGATTTCAACAGGGCTTTCTTTTTCACTTAGGAGGAGCAGGTTAGGCAAATACTGAGGCATTTTGAAATCCTGCATCTACTGTCCTAAGTGATGCTCCTCAAAAATGTCAACTCCATTTTTCTTCTTAAAATGCTATGTCTATAACTAGGATTAAAGAAGAAGAGGGATAATGTTCTGTGGAGGTCAAGGACTGCACTTTCAGCCCTAAGAAGCAGAGCCTGTGTGGAGGCTTGAAGGTTAATACCCTCCTTTTCAGAGGAGATGAAGAAAAGGCAAGAGATGCTAATATAGCTTGATTTTTCTCCTGGGAGTAACACAGTGACTACTCATGGGCTCTGGAGTGTTAACCCACCCTTTATCCAGATGGTTGCAAGCTAAAAGGACTGTGATGTGTAATTTCCAATGTAATTTGTGACTCATGTGGTACCCTTAATATAAAACACAGAGTAGTGCATTCCAGCCTGGAAGAGAAGTTTAGAGAGAAAGTGAAGGTTTTTATAGTTTTGCAAAGCAGCACAGTTAACCTGTGAAATGGCTACAGAAAAGGTCTCCCCATTCAGCACACTCTTGCTCATGCAATAAATAAACAACCAAGGTTGAGAAAGAGAAAGTTAGTTAGTTAGTTCAAAGTTAGCCATGTAGTGAAACATTTGGGTTAACACTAAGACAGTCAATGGATTCTTCTTCTTGAAAAGGTAAGGCATCATCTGAGTGAAACTGGGAAATGCTGTTCACCAGTACTCAAGAATGTTAGGGGTACACTGGATTATTTGTGCTTGTAAATCACCTTAGCAGCTGATGGTCAGAAAGTAACTGCCAGAGAAATGCTCAAAATGGCAAAGAGGTGATGTCAGCACATTCCCAAACATGTACCAATTTGCAGGTGGGACATGTGTCTGTCAGGGGAAATAAGCCTCAGATATGTGTTGATCGGCTGCTTCATCCCATTGCAGTGGGATGAAGCCAGTGTCTGTGCACAGCCAGGGAATAGCGAGCAAAAAAATGTTACGTATTTCTTGTTTAAGGAAAACTCAGGTTGTGAAGAAAACACATTAAAAAAAATGAAGTTTAATGCCAAACTGCAGAACCAGTTTAGGGCAAAGAGTAGGTTAGACATTCTTTCTGGAGGTTGTGTTTGCTGACAGGTGGATTAGTGATAAGAAAGGAGTAAAAATAAATATTAAAAGATAAATGTTGTATACTTCGATTTATTAGAGCAATGAAATACCATGCCATATCAAAGCAATTCCCATTTCTTTTGTAACCAAAAAAGTAGCCTGAAACGGGCAATTACATGTTCTTTCCAGCTCAGAGAGGCACATCACCCTTTGCCACGCACTAAGGAATGTTAACAGCAGAGGTGCGTGTGCTTTAGTGGGAGATCACACCTCCAAGGAATTAGAAACGCTCAGCCCTGGGGAGTGATTATCTCACAGTAACCACATGCTGCTGTCCTCTGTGTCATAATTGCAGAAGATTTTGAGCATCTGTGATTGAAACAAGCTAGAAAATCAAAATTTGCAGTTCTCCTGGTGAATGTACCCCTCTGACCAGCAGGACTAAGCACCAGCACATGCTCTGGACTTCTATGCAGGGCACTCACAGAGGGGACTGGTGTATAGTGTCTTCAGCTGAGTCATCCTGCTGGCACTCAGGAGATCTGGGGTTTGCAGGAGGGAATTGAACAAGATGCTTTCCTGTTCTGATCCCATTTTTCATTTTGTACTGGTTGTGAGAACAGTGTCCAGACTTTGAGATCCATAGCTGGTAAAAGCAACTTGCTGTATAAATGCAAATTTAATGTTATTTTTTTATCTATTGGTCTACAAATACTCACCATGTAGGCTCTGTACTATTAATTATTTTGATGACAGTTATTTATATGCAAAAACCTGGGCATGCAACTTAATGCAATTCAGTATCCAATAGCTCTTGAAAGATAAATTGTAAATAAAAAGCTCAAAGTGTTTGAATTCTGCATGGGTGTGAAGGGAGGAGGGAACATGCCATAAATTAGCATGGTTACTCCTTTGGGATTCTTGGGAAAGTGGAGTTTGCCTGTATGAATGCAGGCAATGTATAGGTCACCCATGACACAAAATACTGAATTCCAGAAGATTTCTCACTTTCGTATCTGGAGCCTGAGCATCATCTTATCACCAAGCCGTGATAAAGTGACAGTATCATTGAGTGTCTAAAAGAGATGAAGCTTGATTGCATTATATCACCTGAAAGGTGACGTCTAGAATCTACCAGAGCCCATGGCCATATTGACTTGTACTTTTGGCAGAATTACCCATTTATTTTTTTTCCCCTAAATAGCTGTTGTTGTGGGTGGAAGAAGAAGGAAAAAACAGCTGTAAAACTGAAGTGAATAGAGTGAATGGCCAGAGCTGCTTCAGGGATCTGGTGCTTATCAGTGGCTTTTCTTGCAAAGTGCTGAGCACAAAAGAGCTCCGAGGAAGTATTAAGTCTATGCTTGACTGTCAAGGACACACATAGTTCACTGGCTATATGTATGCCCAAAGTTCAGCATGTGCTTAATGAGGCTAGAGTGCTTTGCTTAGGGCAGAGCTGAATCCTTAATAGCTCCATGTTTTGTAGCTTTTTCTGAAGTTTTTCAGAGCTAATATTTTCCTGCTTCCTGGGAGATTTTTTGAGGACAAGCTTAATAGTATTCATGGTTCCTGTAATGATGGGAAGGAATAAAATGGAAGAAGTTATCTATAAATACATCAGATTCACAGTAATTGCTTTTCTAACCTATTTGGAACTGGAACCTATTGTGAACCCTGGAATTTCAATGGCATATGCATCATGTACAGTTAAAAGAAAAAATCCAACAAGCTGAAAGAAATTTGAGCTTTGCTCTGCTTCTAATATATTTAATGTTATTAATACGTTAAAACCCTACCCTTAATGACCCCAGACATATTAAATAACATACTTGGGGCTAAAGAAATGCTTCAAACTTCTAATTTTACACATATTTCTCCTCATGTAGTCTCAGAGCTCTACAAACATTTTATATTGAAAAACCTCCATAGAAAATTTTCTGCAGATTTTTCCTGAAGAAGGGCTTAGTTTTTACAGCTGTATCATTTTTCATGTTTGCAGCTTATGGCTAGCAGACAATGAACAACAGACCCTCAAAGGGACAAATCAAGGGGAAAGATGACATATCATGGGCTTGTCATGTCAAAAATGCTTTCACCACTTATTTAAGAGCACAAAGGAACCCAAGCCATACAGGGGCAGAAAATATTGATAGCAATATAGTTTCTTAAATACCTTAAAGAAAGACATCAGATACCATTGTAGCACCTCATTAGTGTGTCTCCTGCTTATTTAATTGCTATGAGGCTTTTTCTCCCTGCTGTGGCAACAGCATTGACCCTATTAATGTTGGCACTGGGAACTCTTTTGTGGTGCTGTCAACTAACTCTTACTAATCTTTCAACTCCTATATATCAAGTTAGGTGTCCATCTCAAAGATGAATCAAACATTAGTTAAGGGTTAGGATTTTTTTTTTTTATCTGCAAAATAAATTAGTGAAAGGAACTTCCCAGAGTTTTCCTTTCTCTTTATGCCATGACTCATTTGTATTTCTGTACCAGGCTGCTTTTTCTGGATGGTAGTAAAAAATTCCAGGCCAACTGGCACTACCATCTAGCCACCATGGCATCAACAATCATCTCCTCTCCATCCCACATCCCATCTTCCCACCAGCACCCCAAATGAGGGAGAGGAAGGTGAATTTGCAGCAAGTCCCAAAGGCTGTCACACCTGCAATTCTGCATGTATGTGCTGTCTCCATCACAACCAGCTTACCAGTATGGGTAATATAACTCCCACTTTGCTCCTTGCCCAGAGACTCTGCTTCTTTAAATCAAGATATGGAGACCTGAGCTTTTAATTTTGGAAATACACGTCTCAATCCCCACTCATGACCAAAAAGTAACTGTACATGTCATTGCTTAGAACAGAAGCAGGTCGATACACAGATTACAAAAGAGTTTGTGAAAAGCATCTTTATTCCACTCTATTTTTATCCTAGCATTCAGTGGTGCTGCTCATCACTCTAATTCTTTTTTGTTACCTACTTTGTAACAGCATTTTGTTTTCTCTTCAGACGTTTTCTAAATAACAATAATAATTATGATAAAAACAGTAACATATAAATATAAACAACCTGTGAAGCTGACCTCTGACTGGGCTGAGATTGCAGCCTGCAGCATAGGGACCTCCTCTTTCTTTAGTTGTGCTCCCTGAGAGCAGGAAGGCAACCACTGGCTGTCATGCCAAAAAACATGGATGAGGAAGACATCCTGACAAATGTGCTTACACTAATATTTTTTTCCCATTTACTTTTTCCTTGATGACAGACAGCTACTTACTTGGCAGAGCTGGAAGAAATATTCTGAAATTTTCCCAGTTGATCAAATTCTTATGTGTTTCATGCTGATCAAAGATTCTTTTCATTTATATATCTGAAAGTGCAAAAGAATGAGAAAAAAAAAAAAGAGACCTATTCTTTTGTGCTAGTAGACAATGAAATGATGATTGGTGACATTACTGCCACCACAATGTCAGTGAAGGCAATGGTATAGAGAGGAAACATTTTACGATATTAATACCAAATCTAGATCACCAGAAGGAACAGAAAAGTCCCAAAGAAGAGGAAAACGTCTGGGTTTACTATTATTTTTATATTTTAGTGAAGAATAAAATGACTCTCTTATATTCTTGGATCATATTAGTTACCCTGATTATTCATCCCTTCATATCATATCTTCTTGTGTAATCAGAAGTGGTAACTCATGTTTTGTTCAGGTTAAAATCTCTCTCTGTATCTCTCATATATATATATATATATTGTACATGGGATGGCAGGAACTTTTCATTGGTGCTACTCTGGACAAGGCACTGGTTTTGTGAAACCTTTTCACAAGCAACATAATCTACTTAGAGGAATCAGAGGTTGCTTCATTGTCGTCTAGAAACAGTGCTGGTTTTAAGGGGAAAGCCTAAAGTATCCTTTCAAGGCTTTGTGTTGGTTGATTTTTAACAAATTAAAAAATAAATTAATAGCATTTAGTAGAGAAGGGCATTCTGAGATGAAGAATTTGCCATCTAAAGCTGTTAAGGCTTAATTCCTAGGTCTCGGATTGGGCGTGTTCTTTTCAGGAAAAGGAGACACTTGTTCTGGCATGTCTATTACATGTACTCCTTGCTTGGAAAGTCACTCAGATCAGCTGCAGCACATCTTAACTCTGATGGTTTTGCCTTGGTTGTGGAGTGAGGAGGAAAAGTGAGACTGAAAATTAGCAGAAGAGTAAGGCCAGCACAAGGGGAGAAGGAGGAGAGGGGCTGTAGCCATGGGATTGTGGAAGGACATTTTGAAGATCACATTGTATCATTGTCTGTCAAAAAGGGTTTAGGTCTAGCTGATCTTGCCCTGGGGCCAGGAGATGGGTTAGGTGACCTCCTGAGTTGTTTGGTTTTTTTTTCTTTGACTCTGCAACTGAAAAAGTAAAGAAAACCACCTTAATATACTGTTTCCTTGTGAATTTTCTCTTCCTCTCTTCCCCACTATCCTCCTGTGCCAGGTAATAAGATACTTATATATACAAATGTTTCTCCTGAAGCTTATTGTAATTCTCAGCATCAGAAGTTTATTATTTATATAAAGCTAACTGGACCTTGAGCTTGTGCTGTTGTCAAGCTCTCTTCATCTGCTTGGGAGAAAGGCACTTTGAGGCTGGCATGCAATAGCATGATCTCGGTATTTATCCTTTTGGCAGTTTGCTAATTATTCCTATTGCTATCACATCCCTGTGCAAATTTCTGTCTTTCTACCACAGTAAATGTTCTCTCATTTTTTCTAGCTGCAGAACTGCTAGTTAAAACGGAGAAGTATGGATATCCTGCAGAGGCCCATATTGTGATTTAGATTATAGCAATGAAGCAGGCCAAACATCCTTTCTGTACCACTTAAATCGCATGTCTTTGCATTCCTGGATTGGCCACTCATTTTCTTGACTATTTTCTGCTCTTGTAAACAGCTCGTATTGTTCCTGGGAGTGCTCTTTGTAGCAGAACGGTTTGATAAAGTCAAAGCCATCAGCTGCCATAAGGAGTTAGAAATAGGCACCAGATATCTTCACTAAAATAAGACACTAAAAAGTCTTATAAAATTAAGTGGCATTTTTTCCAACTGTTCTAACTGGTGCCAAATGCATAAGAAAACCCTCCTGGATGATATGATTCTGCATGCAGAAATCTAAGTACCCTCCTAAGGATTGCAGCTGCCTCAGAGACTTTTTTTTTTTCTCATGAGCTGCCTCATTCACTTAGAATAATAAGCTTTAGATTATCTCAGGACAATCTAGATTCCCCTGTAGAACAATCCAATTTGACATGAGTTGCAGGCAAGGGTGGGGAGAAAATCTTGCAAGCAGGCACTGGACTTTCAGTCTGAATTTTCCACTAGTACAAAGAAGTTCATAGGAGGGCTGGGGAGATTTCATGCCTATCTGTTTTGAAAGAAAGGCTTTGGTTACTTGTCAGAGCAAGGGACTGCCTACAAAGCTCCACTGTGGTGCTTCCAAATGCACGAAGTCCCCAAGTCCCTCAGGCCAAAAAGTGATTGGAACAGCAGCAAACTGCCTTTTAGTCTTATATTAACTATATTTATCATTTAGGTAACACTGTATATTAACTTTTGAGCCTGCAACTTGACTCCAGAACAGGCATTTAAACACCATAAATACTCCAAAGAAAGAGAGGTGCTTTCAAAGGAGAAGAATATTGATCTACAGCTGTGGGTAGACCCAGATAAACTCCAGCTATCTGTTCCAATAGCCAGATTATGCTCTTATCAACTTTAGTCATGTCCCTGCCAATTCAATTACCATGCCTTATTGGATGTTTCTTAATGATTTTGCTGCTGATGAATTTCCCTGTCCGGAAAGGTTAAGGGTGTCCATCTGCAAAATGGTCTAACCCAAGCAAACCCACTCCTTGCTGTGGCAAATCTCATTGTTGTGATCCCTAATCATCCCTAATCCTTGTGGTTAATTCCCCTGGTATGTCAGAACAGGAGTGCAGCCTATTTAAAGAGAGCTGTTTTCAAATGAGAGCATGTCCTTTCATTAGTTAAGGTACACGGGTTTGATACAAAAGGTGTCTCTGAAATGTGTCTGGACTGCGGCAAGAAAGACAGCATGTGTCTGTCAGGATAACACTTGACTTAGACTGGGCTCATTTATCCTGGTTTCTAGCTTTTTGGCTGCTGTACAGATGATAGGACCCCTTCAGAGTGGAGGAAGTCTGGCATCAAGGCAGCATTCTTTTGAGTAATATATGGCCCTGGTGGGTATTAATCCTGGTGATTTAGGCAGGTGCATGTGAGTGATGCTGGAAACTAAATATAGATTTCTATGTTAAAGGTTTAGTTTCTTTAACAGCATTTTCTGAAATGCCAGAGAGTCTAAGAGCCCCAGATCTCACTGTGGTGATGAGGTTCATGAATGGCAGAAAAGAAACCCAAACTGTAAATTATTCATGTTGGGATTTGTGGATCAAATAATTGGGCCAAAAAATATTTACAGAAACATCTAAGAAAAGCTTGAGGCTTTGCAATTATTTCTGCACACAAATCACTATGTTGGTTTGTCCAAATAATACTGGAAACCAAAACAGGCCCCAACCTTAGCTAGGATGCAGCTGACTCACCAGACATTCCTGATTTATTACATTTGTAACCATGACTCAGAATCATAGAATGTTTAGGGCTGGAAGGTATCTCCAAATGTCATCTAGTCCAGCGCCCCTGCAGTGAGCAGGGATACCCTCAACTAGGCCAGGCTGCTCAGAACCTTGTCCAACCTCACCTTGAATATTTCCAGGGATGGTGCCTCAACCACCTCCTTGGGAAGCCTATTCCACTGTTCTACCACCCTCAAGGTAAAGTACTTCTTCCTGGTATCCAGTCTAAATCTACTCTTCTCTAATTTAAACCCATTACCCCT
>JAOEGS010007846.1:49201-75641 GCA_025447755.1 Corythornis vintsioides
TCAGCAAACTTGCTGAGGGTGCTCTCTACCCCCTCATCCAGGTCATTGATGAATATATTGAATAATACTGGACTCAGCACTGACCCTTTGGGGACTCCACTAGTCACAGGCCTCCAGCCAGACTCTGCTCCACTGACCACAACTCTCTGGGATCTGTTCTTTAGCCACTTCCCAATCCACCTTATTAAACCGTGACTAAATCCACACTTCTTAAGCTTGTCTGTGAGGATCCCATGGGTTACAGTATCAAAGCTTTCTGTTTTAAAGTATTTATCACATTTTTGTGATAATCGATAAAGTAATTACTATGGCTGTTATTTTTATTTTCATATTTATGTTCAGCTCTCAAAGGTGCAATTGAACAGACATTCCAGTAGCTTCACAAGTAAAATAAATTAAATAATTACAAAAGGTTTCATCTTTCTCTGTGTTGTGAGAGCTCCAAGTTTACATGTACAGTCATGGTAACAGTACATTGTGACAGTGTTCATCAGACCTGACATGCAGGCATTTCTGCATGATACAGCTACTTTTTTTTTGTTTGCTTTTGTTTTTGTTTTTTGTAGACAAACGTTCACATAAAAAGATGGCAAATTTTTTGTGACTGTTTATGTGCACAAGGTACTTTGGCTCATTTGAAATATAAGCCATTTTATTCCCATTTAGGTGAGTAAGAAATGAATTAGTAAGCTTGTTTTTAGTCTTCCCAGGCACTATATCAAGGCTTAGGTAACATGAATGATTTCTGAGAATTACAAAACTGTACTCAAGTACTGAGCAGCTTACGGCAGACAGAGCATGTCAATGCAGAGTTAAGGCTGCTGGTTTGGATGAAGATCTTTATCTTGTCATGAAATTTCAGACATCCAAGGGATGATCCAAGCATAATCCTTTTTCAAATTTATTTAGAGGACTCAGATAAATTAAATTAAAATATTTTATTAACTATGAAACAGGCTTTTCTGGAGAATATTATGCTTAAGCAATTATTTTTTCTTTCAATTTTACATTTCTTAAATCAATATACTTTGCTTAAATCATATTGGTTATTTGTCAGAGTTCTTCCCTACATATCCCTGGTTTAATTAGTTTGATTCTCATTAACATATGCCCAACCTCCATCTTGTACTTCATACTGACCTTAAGAGGCGGGCATTAATTAATGCTTAATGAAAAGGTGATAAAAGTCCTCAATTAAGCAGTTAGAAAAAAAAAATCAGAAATGTAGCAGGCAGCTCAAGTAGAGGACTCAAGGCAGAAAAGTGAAGAGGAGGATGCTGGGAAGAGCTCTGCAGCCTGTGGCAGTGAGGACAGAGAGAGAACAGGGAGCCTGGGGAAGAATGTCTGGAAAGGACTGAATTATCCCTTCTGTCAGATGCGGGGCAACAAAGTCAGTTGGATTTGAAAGAAAGCTGGTTACACATCTGAGAAATTGAGGTTTGTCATATGGATGCTTGTAAGAACTAATCTGTGCACCCACATGAAGCTATTAAGGTCCCTCTGGGACTCCCTTTCACATGGCTGTGTCTCTGCATCTCCACCCCTAGTGGTGCTTGGTGACAATTAATGGTCATGGGGACACATGGTTTCTGCTGGCAGTGTATCCTCTCTCCATCCATGCACCCATATAGATGTCTTAAAATTAAACGAGCGCTAAACATAATTGTTTTTATAAAAAGCTCTTCCCCTTAGGCTAGAGACCACTGTTTGCAGTGGGAACCCTCAGAGGCTAAATATTGATGATGCTTATCAATATACCTTGTTATTCCCTGTACCAGTGTGGGCATGTGTTGGAAGAAACTTCACTGCATTTCCACGCCTGGGCCATCTTACTGGGCATGGAAATCAGAGCCAGGAAGTTGCATGCAGTTATAGCTTCAGAGCACACTGCAGAGCAGCTTCACTTTTTCTATTGGAAAGTGGAAATGGCTGCTAGCAGACAGGTCAGTAAATGCATTAGGCTGCATTCAGAGAGAAGGCAGATTGCAGAAAAGTGCACTTCCAGGCAATTTGGACTAAACATAAGAAATGGAATTAGGTCAGTAATTATTTAAATTAATTTTACATCCTTTGCAGTAAGGCAGACTGTAGTAGCCCTGCTACTCTTACAAATGAATGGTAATTTGTTAGGAAAAAAAAGACATATTAATGATGTCAGCTTTCGTTTTTGAAGTAATTGAGGCAACAGCTTAAAGGAATCAATGTTACACAGCTAGTAACCACTATGGTTTTGTTAATATTAACCATTTCGAAGGGATTATAGATTTTCTTTTCCCCCTTTCTCCAACTCCAAATTAGTTATTATATTGAGCAGGTAAAAGAGAGTTCTTTTCATGTATTGCTTTAGTAAATATCCAAGATTTGTTCCAGCACTCCAATTGCACAGGCTAGCTATATGACTTCTATTAACAGTCATGCAGATCTCAATAAAATAATTGCTTTGCCAAGTAATTTAGTTTAAGGTATCTACGCTTGTTCCTTTTCTTCCTGGAAGAATTATCTTTCAGCCATCAGGACGATGCACAGACAATGTGCAGATGAGTACATGGACATTTTGGTTCTTGTTGTAATTGTTGTAATCAATAATTGAAGTTTTGATCACTAGACAGTGATTTTTGCATGGATTTCATTACAAATTGTATCCGTTCATCCTCAGATAATGAAAATCAGACATTTGCAACACTGCTCAGGATTCTCTTGCCTCTCTAAGTGCTTTGGAGAAGCAGTTTTGGTTTTAAATGGAGAAGTTTTCATATTGCAAATTACCAACATCTGAGCATTTCAGCACATACAAAAATCCCTCCCTTTCAGGAGTGCCTGCTTTGCTGATATTGCCATTTCTACCTACTTTGCAGAAACACAAATTCCTGGCAGTCACTTCTTTTGCATGTTTACTTAGGGACGGGGGTCTGTACAGAAACACCTGTATTGAGAAACATGTGGGCTAGGCAGTTTTAATAGGATGAGAAGGAGAACACTCCAATTAGACATTGTTTCCCTTTGTCCTCTGATTTTTCCTTTTAAAAGGAAACCCTGCTCTTCATATTCAATTGCCAGCAAAGCACTGGGCTTTTGTCTCTAGCTGGAATTTCACCCTCAGCTTGCTGAGCAGAATGTGGGTCACCTACTTAGATTTCAAAGTGCTACTGCACCTTGAAGTTTTAAATGAAAACTGTGTTTTTATGTATTTGATACCTCTTTTCTTTTTTTCCTACATTTTTAAGAAACCTTAAAAATTATTTTTTCCCCAGATAATTCAGACTTCTTCATTTCACTGCCTGTATATATAAGAGCTAGGGTAGATATAACAAGGTGTCTATTCTGTATCAATCAAAACAATTTATTTAATGGTAACTTGAGATACAGCATTCTGTCACCTTTAGTACCCCCCCAAATTTGGACAG
Organism: Corythornis vintsioides; assembly: GCA_025447755.1. Lineage (NCBI taxonomy): Eukaryota > Metazoa > Chordata > Aves > Coraciiformes > Alcedinidae > Corythornis > Corythornis vintsioides. The sequence continues at coordinate 52,606 of JAOEGS010007846.1, forward strand.
GAGCCATGAAGAGTAATTACCATGGGTCTGAGTCCTCAGGGAGAATAACAACTCACAGAAAAAGCTTTGCCATTGAAAGTAACTTCTCACTGAAAAACACACTTGATGTCTTAATGACAGGACACATCCTGCCATCGCTTGGAGAACTGGAGCCCTGATGCAGGCGATGGGGACTCTGTGGGAATATCAATAGATGGGAGAGCCCAGACAGACAGGGCCTGGGTGTCCCAGCATGGGGCAGGCAGCACACATGCTAGCTATGTCACTCTGCAGCAGTGAGTGCCATTGCTGTCACAGTGCCTAAGCTGTCCTGGAGATTTATCTGCATACAAATGTGTGATTACTGTCAAATGATTAGTCCCAGTTGCTTTCGTTGACAATACAGAGCAGGGTTTCATTGTTCCCAAAGTTAAATTCAGAAGTAAACTCTTAGACATAGTATTTATCTTCCCACTGTGCAAAATGCTGTGTTTAATATCATTCCTTTTTTGAAAGGTCAGATTTACATAGTGAGCAGCAGAGGCTGGAATAGAGGCTGGAGGGGCATTGCTGGGCCTTTTGCTCTTTACAAAACTGTAACAGTAGCAGATAACTGAGCACCAGCTTCCTGCTGCGAGGTGGAAGTCAAGTCCTAGAAACCCTGGATGATAAATTGGCTCAGGCAATCCAGATAAATCTGAGTGGGTTCCCTCCCTCCACAGATGAACAGGTGATGCTGACACAGCTAAATTTAATCACAAGCCCTACTGCAGTTTCAAATTGGTGGAGACAAACCCTCACTGCAGTGCTAGGGAGAGAGCCCTGCTTTCCAAACAAGGCAGCAGGCATATAGGGAAATAAGGGATCTCTTTATATCCTCTAACTCTTCTGTGCTATCCTGCAGCAAGCAGCATCTGTATGTGGTTTCTTGTAAATCATCCCCTGTGGCAGTCTGGAACCCCTTGAAATACTCTGTCTGCAATAATTATTTTAAGGGTATAAATCACAGATGTTTCTCCACAGTTTTTATTGGCTGAGTATATCCCAACCTTCCTAATGACCCAGTATGATCCTCCCCTTTGCAGGCAGCCTGCAGCTGGCAGTGCTACCTACCTAAAGGTGCTTGGACGACTCATCCTAAATTATGAAAGAGGTTGACAGGGAGGCATAAAGCCATCCTGCTTTTGCCAGTATGATCAAAGGCAAAGTTGAAGCACCTGTGTTAGTTCTGTAAGAGCTCTGCCAAGTCCATGTTGCAATTGCATTTTTGAAAAGGAAACCCATGAGAGGTTATAGACTGCAGGTCAGTGTGTCCAAGGCTTGCATTAGGTTGAGTTTACCTAGATGTTGACTTTACACTTGATTGTAGAATAATTAATTGATCGAGGCTGAAAGATTGCCACTGAGATGATCCTAGAGTTCTGCATCTGGTGTACAAGAAGGTGAGGGTTTCAGATATTTTTAACCTGGAGAAGCTATCTTGAAGTTGTAGCTTGGATTAGAGGCCTCTAGAGCCCCTTCCAACCTGAGTTTCTCTAACCATGATTGCTCTTTTCCCAAGTAATTTTAAAAAGATATTTTAAACTTCACTCTTGGCAATGAGTTATGTTACTGAGTTACTTAAAAGAGAAAAATGAGTGTGATTTCTGTTTAGAAGTTAATAGTTATTGTGTGATGAACAGCACCAATGTTTATGTTGGTGTTTATAGAAAACAGACAAGCTGAGTGACTTATCAGCCAACAACATGATCACTTAGCTCATGGGAAGTCTCAAGCTATTGTTTCTTGTTTCTTTAATTAAAATATTGAGGTATATATACATTCTATAGCTTTTAAACTAAAATACTTTAAGCTACAAAATTAAATATACAGACATGTTGAGTGCTCCCTTCCTTCCTTTTTTTTTTTTTAATTTCTGTTCTTAATTTTCTCTTCCCTGAAGTATTTTTCTTCCAGTATTTTTCAATTAGGATTTTGACCACAGGGTGAATATTTCTGGACTGAGTTAAGATGTATGTAACTGCTATGAGGCAACCCTGTGAATGTAAATATACAGTTTGGTTTGGAGTTGTTCCTGAGCATAGACAGATGAGAGGCCCTTATGAATCAGTCACACAGAGGGTTTTGAAAAGGCTGTGTCCAGGGCAAAGTAACCATAACTTAATGGACAAATCTGATGGCCATCAATAGTGGCTTGGTAATGAAGAGCTGAGACAAACAGTCAAGGAGTACTACAATAGACTTTTAGTCCAATCATATGATGTGATTCTAAGGTTAGCAGTTGGTCTTGGGTAATATGGTTAATTAATACAGTCAAAAACATCATTAGATCTTACCGCTCTTTCACATTCTCCTTCTCCAGTCACAGCTCCTTGTCGTGTTTCTCCCTCCCTCCTGTTATCTCCAAAGCACCAGGAATGTTATGGCTCCTTGTCCTCTTGACTCACTATCTCCCTTGTGTTGCTCACCAGCAGTGTATCATCTCCACTGGGTGCTTTGCCAGCCATGTCAGGACAATGTGCATGGCAGCGTGCTGTAGAGCATCACTGTGGTGAAAACCCACCAACTTACCTTTCCAAGCTATGTAGTCTTCCAGGGCAGGAGAATATCACCTCTCTCTATTCACCAGCCCTTTCTGCCTCTTTTGTGCTGATCCTGCCCAAAGGGAGAGTGGCTCAGAAGCAATATTTTAATTTAGAGGCCTTGTGGGTAATTAGGAAGCAATGTGACTTCTCAGCTTTATGCATTACCATAGGGAAAGGGCGTTCTTCCTCTTAGGGCATTTTATGTGCATAAAGCAATGTCAAAATAGTTGTAGCAAACTGACAAGATCAGCATTATGCTCCTACTCTTGTTTGTAGTCCAATGTTGATGGGATTTGGGGATAAGCTACTCTCTTCCACCTCTGGAGAATTCACATGGGATGGGAATTCTTGTAAAGAGGTGGGCGTTCCTGTTGGTACAGAAATTTGTGGCAGCTTTGGGGAGGTGTTAAGGTAACAGATGCTTCAAAACCCACTGCAGGTTCTTTTTTCTGTGGGTGTTGGAGTAATGTGTGGAGTAAGAAAATTGTGTTTGGGATGTGTGCTGACAGTTATATCTGTGCTATTTCCACCTTCCACACACACCCCCTCATGACTTTTCATGGTAAGAAACTCTCTTTATTAGAACTGCCAGTTCTTTTCATACCAGCAAGCAAACGAATGAAATGTTGTTATCTGTTCCTAAAGAAATAAGCCAAGATTTTGAGAAGTGACTTCTTTTTGGGCACATGCCACTTGTTCAGCTGTGGGATTTGGGGTTCCAGCCTGGGGTAAAAAATATATCCAGAAGGATGTATCCGTCTGGAAAAGTGAAAGAAGGGAAAGGATTAAAAAAAACCCAACTTAGTAAAATGTGGGGTTTTGGAATATAAATAAACTGAAAATAGTCACAGATCGCTCAGAATAGGGTGTGATCCCAGCTGCTGAAATGAATGTCTTTCTAGTCGTTCCAGTGGAAGAAAACTGTGCGTGGTAACAGGGTTTTGGATATGTATGCTTATACATACATTGGTACGTTTATGAATTCTTGAATACTAATTTAAGGGTAGGTTTTAAACCTATTTTCCTTTATTTGCCAGCCAACAACATATGTTTCTATGGGGAATGCTCCTACTACTGCTCAACAGAGCATGCACTGTGTGGAAAACCAGATCAGATTGAAGGGTCTCTGGCTGCTTTCCTACCTGATTTGTCTTTAGCTAAAAGGAAAACTTGGAGAAACCCTTGGAGACGTTCCTACCATAAGCGCAAGAAAGCAGAGTGAGTAGTGGTGAGCAAAGTTTTCACCAGCTGTAAAGGGTGATGAGAAAATAAAACAGTGCTGCATATACCGCCCTTGCCTGATCTAGAGCATTGAGGCTTAGGAGTGCATCTGCATTGCTTCAGTGGGAGAGATGCCCCCATCCAGATATCCCTTATGAGAGAGATACCCCCAGTGTCTTTGACAGGATGCAATCAGACCTGTCTAATAGAGGGAGAAAGATTTACTGCTATCAGCAGACCTAAGCAAGTCTCAGATGTTTTCTTCATATGACTGATGGTGCAACTGATCTCCTAAATCTTGAACCTATTAGCCAGATAGCTTTCAGTCTTGTGATTTTCTTTATTTTTCATCAGTCACAATCTTTATCACTTGGCTGCATTACTGGAAGCAGCCTGAAAATTTTTCTGCCTCTTCCTGACCATGCCCTCAATTGAGTGTGATATAACTTGATCTTTCTTGATTTTTGCAAAATAACAATTATTTATTTTTTTTTAATACGCTGTAATCATTGTATGTCACCTAATATTAAAAATATTGGCTTTTCCAGATGGGAAGTTGATCCAGATTATTGTGAAGAGGTTAAACAAACACCCCCTTATGACAGTGGGACCAGAATCCTGGATATAATGGATATGACAGTTTTTGATTTCCTAATGGGTATGTTTCATCTCTTTCAAAAATTAAATGCAACATTTAATTAGAGTAGTAACCATTTCTTTATGCACTGCTCTGCATAGCTCAGCAGTTTCCTAAAGCATGGTTGAAGCTGCATTTACTTTATGTGCTGTTCTAGATGATTATGTGAAAACACAGATTTACATGGTTATGTATTCCTATCAGTGCAGATTAAAGGAGCAAAGATGTTCAGAAATGCAGAGTGATGATGAATGAAGGTCTCCTTCACAACAGTTAAGAGCTTCACAGTTTGGTTTAGTGAGTGCTTTACCATTGTGACATATGGCTCCTAGATGCATATACAAGGACTGTTGTTTTCAACCTGCAGTAATATTTACTGCTGCTTATTCTATAAACTACCAGAGGGGTGGGAAAAAAAAAAAAAAAGAGTTATTACTTTGTCACAAAGGAAATTGTGGTATCAGTTGTGTATCAGATTTTTTTTTTAATTTCTGTTTATGTAATGTGATCAGAATAAAATAATTATTACAGGTAATAGTGATCTATTGCAATCCTACTCAGCAATTAAACATTGAGACATTCTCATATGAAACCTGTTCTGCTGCACCAAATATACCTGTATGGTGCCAATATACACACCTGATACTCGGACATATGCCGTTGCCACTACTGGGATTTCTGCAATAGTCTGCAGCAGAAGCGGCCAAATCACAGCTCAGGAGCCATATGTGGCATCATCAGAAGTGGCTCAATACCCCCACCATGAAGACAAAATTCATAACTTTGCATCAGTACTCTGCACATTTACCTTAAAAGTCATATTATGCATCTTCCTGGCACGGGTGTCTAAAAAGAGCTGTTTAGTTGTACCACTGCAGTACCATCCTGATCCATGTGGTTGAGCCATATATCATTTTGGCTTTCCAGGCAGCCAGAAATTTGTACAAAATTGTTATTAGAGGAAACCCAGCATGTTTGGCCATGGTTCAAAGTCTTTAGAAAAGTCAGGTGGATTAATAACCCTGCTTGAGGGATGCATTTTGCCTTCCCTAAACTAAGCTTCTCTCCCAGTATGTGTACCATGGCTGCTCTGTGTGCTGTACTGACCCAGGGCTGGAGCAGCAGGGCTTGTTTTCACCATTGAAGCACTGCTAGCTTGGGGCATAGCTACCTCATGGATGATCAAGCACCCACCCCACACAGTTGAGATGCCATCATACATTAGAGGAATTTCCTTGGCACACCCCAGGAGGGATTGCTGTAGGGTGGAAAGTTTAATTTTATCTCTTGATGAGCCCTCTAGAGCTTAAGTATAAAAGTTTAAAAGCTCCAAGAGGCATAACAGCCCATCTTCCAGTATTGCACACTTTGGGCTTTCCACAGCAGAAGCAAATGAGTTCCATAGACCCATTATTTTCTCTGCCCTACAGAGATGTGTTTAGGAAGCACTGGGGAGCTTCTCACTGAACCATGGCTTTTGTATTGCCCTGACCTGCACGGTCAGCAGCAAGCCAGAGTGGAACAGTCTTTTTTTCTCTTTATTCTATAGGTAACATGGATCGACATCACTATGAAACCTTTGAGAAGTTTGGAAATGAAACTTTTATTATACACTTAGATAATGGAAGAGGGTAAATACCTTTAATAAAATCTTTGGGGGCTGGGGGAAAGGAAAGTATTAGTCCTTAAAACAGCCTGTTCATATTCTTATTCTTATCTTTAAATAGGTTTGGAAAATATTCTCATGATGAACTTTCCATATTGGTGCCTTTAAAACAGTGCTGCAGGTAAATTTCACCTCCAGGATGTGTTTACTGTTTTATACAGCTGTTTACACTAATAGGACTGAGATGTTCAAATGAATCTTGTATGGCATACCATGGAGAGGAGGAAATGTTACCAACCTGCCCAGGGAGACTGACAAGTGCTTTGTTGAGATCAGGATCTTGCAGGAGTGAGGCTGGGAGCTGTTTTGAGAGAGACTTTATTAAGACAAAATACACATCCCACAGATGTCAAACAGCAAAATTTCCCCATCTTGTTCAAGTGTTTCACAGTGGTTTCCCTTGATGTCCATGGCCAGGATTTTCAGAAAGGATAGGTAACATTTAGAGTTTTAGCTTTGCATGAGTTGGACGCAGGTTGAGTTCTGTGTCTTCAGAGGCTCTGGGCATCCCTACACAGTGAGCAAGCAGGAGCCTCCCCTGCCACCAGGCACACCAGCTACAGTAACACGTGCATCCTGCATATCAATGCCAAGATGAATGTGGCCCCATTAATACTGTATTACCCAGGTGAAAAATATGAAGGCTGTCTGCACTTGACTGTAGAGCTGTGCTCCAAAACCTCTCCACCTCTAAGGGTGACATTCCCAAAGATCACTGGCCAGGTGACAATGCCAGCTGCTCTTTAGGGACGTGACAGTGTCTGGTTCTCATAATTCCACATCACATATCAAATGGTTGATGCTGTTATTGCTGTGTTGACTATAAGCCTTTTAGCCCTGTCAAGATCAATAGTGATGAAAATACTGATATACATTTTTTTTTTCTCCTTTCTCTCTTAGAATAAGGAAGTCTACTTATCTGCGATTACAGTTGTTAGCCAAGGAGGAATACAAACTCAGTCTCTTGATGAAGGAATCTTTACTAAAAGATAAAATAGCTCCCATTCTTTACCAGCCTCATCTGGAGGCAATGGACAGGCGGCTGCGAATTGTCCTCAAGGCTGTTAGTGACTGTATAGAAAAGGATGGTTATGACAACGTGGTTGAAAATGACTTTAACATTGATGTTAACACTGTAACGACTGAGAGGTAGTGAAATAAATCACAAGACTACATTTTTACCAGCCAAGTAAAGAAGATTCAAAGAGGAAAAAGACAAAAAAAAAAAAAAGTCTTGCAAAAGACTGTGTATGCCACGTTGTGAATTCAGTGAATTCAGAAATGAGATATAATTGTTCCCAAAGTAGGTAAAGCATAGACTCTGCAAATGATTAGTTCATTAAGAAAAATACATCTAATGTCATGCTTTTCATTAGTTCCTAAAGAGAGATTATGAAAAAATTCAGAAAATATTCAGATCATTGACAGACAACAGTCTGATAGCAAAACACCTCCTGTCTTTATTTTTTTTTTTTATGGAAAGGAGGCCTTTACTTAATATTTTGTATTTATATCTGGTATATCTAGGAAACCCAGGACCTACCTACCAAATTTAACTGAGGGATGGCATAGTTTTGTGACTCACACTTTATTTGTGGTGACAGTCCACTTAGTATTTTGTGTTAACCCTTTAAGTGCTCGAATCCACTGTATCTTATTTAAATTAAATGCTTTTATTTTCCTCCAGCTACACAGCATTTAAAGGGTTAAGGCATTATTAATTTTAAGGGGGAAAGTATAATAATTATAATAATAATTATAATAAATACAGTGGTTACTGGAAGAGAATTTCATTAATTGTGCATTGACAGGAATACTTGAATGTTGGCTTTACAAAGTGATGTAAAATGACAAGTTGTTCTATTTGTCCATAAGAAGGTGGCAGGTCTTATCTTTCTAGACTACCATAGCTGAGCTGCTACTTTTCAACTTTGCTTTTGATAGTTTTGTGTAAATATATACATATATGGGTAAAAAAAAAAGCTGTTTTCAGCAGCTCTAGGCTTTTGCAGCATTTTTGTGGAATTGTTTGCAACGTGGTAAAAGTGCAATAAAGATATGGCAAAATGTGTAGCCATTGTGTCTAATTTGATTCACTTTTCACCTGAAATCTTGTTAGAGAAAAGCTGTACACACCAGCCAAGTATTCCAGAAGTAAGTGATTAAATTGTCATCCTCTTTTGTAGCAACAGCCAGTACAGCTAAAGTAGGAAATTGATTGTTAATATGCATTAAAACTCTGATAAGGACCATGATATCGAGAATGGATAATCTTTCCTGTGAAAGTATTGTTTTGACTATCATTTAAGTATGCTTTCCTTTTGCAATTGCAGGTGTAGATACAAGTTGTAAAGCAACACCTCTAAAAGATTATGGCTTCACGTGCTGCCCAGAGGATTTACATATATACATCAACGCCTCTGACTTGGGTAGCAAAAGCTCTTGTACAAGCCAAAAAACCTCAGCCTAAATTATCTGTTCTTAACCAAATAGTTCTGAATCACGTTTACCTGAGTTCATGTAATATATGTGTAGTCTTTCAGCCCAAAATCATGCTATAAATTAAATAAGTGGCTGTATCTGACTTGTGAAAACATGGGGTAGTACAGAAGGAATCCCTCATCACTTTCTTGGGTGAGGAGAGATTTTATTATGACAAACTTAATCACAAATGAAATTTAAATCTGTAATTTCTTTCATTTTATGTCTTTTATAAAATAATTTCCTAAAGGTCACTCACACTTGCCATATTGTAACCAGCTCTGTAGGGTTTCCAATTTTTTTTCTTTCCTGAACTTTGATGCTTCCTCATATAAGCTTTGTGATACATCTTTCTAATTCTTCTTGTTTCCAGGCCTGAATTACATCTAGAGAAAAGCTGAGGGGAAGGATTCAACCTAGGCCATTCTATGATTTTTTTGTCATAAGACATATAAGCATAAAAGAAAGGGGATATTTTCTAAGACACTGGGAAAGGTTTCCTTTCCTTTTTGCCTCCAATGAGAAATTGGAGTGAATTAACAACAGCCAAGCAGTTCAAGCCTCAATACACTGTAGGGTGCTCAGGCAATGAATGGCAAGAGCTGAGTTAAAGCCTTTTGTGTATTGGAGGGAACTGAGGACATGGGACTGATATGGAGGATATTGCAAGAAGTCGAAGGCCTGATTATATAAAGTTGTGGCGTTGCTTCTTGATGTCTACCAGGAAGCATTGTTGTGTTTGTATTCATACTGCCAGGTAACCAGAGCTTTGACTCATACTAATTTTCTAGCTATTTGGGCAGGGAAAAGAACCATTGCCTTGTTCCTCTCTTTTCTGGGTGAGTAGGTGTGACAGATGGGAAAATGGAGCCCGAGAGTGAACTCGTGTCTCTGCTTTTTAGCTCTTAGGACTAACACAGCCTTGGGAATAGTCCTGTATAGCCCAGGGAGGGGAAAACCTCTGTTTTTAGTGTGCATTGCCTAAAGCCGGAACTAGCATCTAGCTGAATTTCCTCTTGTAAAAACCTCATGGGATTTTTAGAGTCATTAGGCAAAAGGTTTTTCTCTCCTAGGGTGAAATGCATCCTTCTACAAGCAATGAGAGCTTTCCAAACTGTTTCAGCAGTAGATACAATCTGAGGGTCCCCTTGCACCCGGACAGTTTATTCTTGGGCATTCTTGTAGGACAGGTACAGTGGGTTTGGTGAGCAGAAGTGCACTTCAGCACACACCTGTGACTGCAGATTACTGCTGTGCAAGACAATAGCTCTGAAAGGGCTGTCATTGTGCATTACATCAGTAATCCATGAACTAAGGAGGATTAGTATGAAGTGGTGTAACATCTCTTTAGGAGTCCTACATATCTACCAGACAAAAATATTGGCTCTAAGAAGATAAATAAATATTAGAATCCAATTGGTTTGTCTCCAAATCTCAAAAAATGGATATAGTGACAGCATGTAGAAAATAACATACCAAGAAATCTACAGTAGTGTATCAGGGGCATAAGATGTTCAGCACAATAAATATAGTATGCGCAATGAATAACAGATAAAAATAGATAATATACTTCTGAAAGCACCTAATTACAACTTTATCTGACAGCCTAGAATAGCTTACTGTATTCTGAGTAATTCAGATGAAGCTTCATTTTGTTTTGCTGGTTTTCTGTTATTTAAGCATCAAAGGAAAATCACACAAATTAAAGAAAAAATGAAACCTATTCAAATTAGATATCACTGTTTTGATCAGCAGTACGGGGCAGAGCCTGCGATGTGTACACAAGCTGGAAGCCTGAAGGAGGTTGCAATGTAAGCAACAGTAAGAAGCATTGTGTAGGAGGAGGGAACCTGGGATTTCAACCTGACTGTTGACTTTGGTCACTGAACTGAAAGTGAAGTTGTCTTTTGTGGGTGTTAAAGGTAGAAGCATCCAAAGGGTATTCTGGTTCCTGCTGGTGGGTCTGTACACTGTACCTATGGGTCTGATGGGGATGTCCTGCTCTTTTCCATTGCAGCAATGACATTGTTCCCTTAACACATCCATATTCCACATGAAGACTGTCCCTGCATCGAAGCTTGTGTCCCCCCAGCCTCACGGTGCTGTTTCCAGCTTGGCGCTGGACATATCGTAGAATCATAGAATATACTAGAGTCTTGATAATTTACAATCTGATGGAGCAAAATTTCTTCTAGTACTGAATGTATGACTGAAAATTTGTTCCAGAAATTATTCCAGGTATCGATTGTTTTTGAGGACTTTCTTGACAGTAGTTGTTTTACTAAAGTATTTGGGGCTTAATATGCAGAAATTAACATGCACAAAGAAGGTTCTTTTTAAATTGTAAACTGAATATTTGAGGGAAATGTTGAGTTGGATAGGCCAAGTTTTCACGTGGAATTCCTAGTCATTAACAGTTATTAACAGCTATTGATTTGTCAGTACCAATACTTCTTCCTCTAAAGCAAGGTCAGAGCAAAGTCTGTGTCAAGACATTGTCTTCAAGGCCTACTGAAATACATAATATCTGCTGCTCCATATTTTTAGAGATTTTAAATACTTTCCAAGGTTTTCAATTTGTGAACTTTGATGTAGTTAACCTGAAGAAGTATTGGAATTTTGAGCAGGATGGGCAAATGCCTACATTTATATCTAATCCAATATATGAAGACATATGCTGGGAGATCAACTGCTCTCTTTCAAATTACCTTCATACACTATCAGCCCCTGTCAGAAGTAATGTGTTATGCCTTGATTCTTGCTCAGATACAGGCCCAAACCCAACAGCTTGCAGACAGAATTGGCAGCTTGAGCTAAAGCAGAGTATCTCAGACTTGGAACTGTCAGATCAGAGCATTCTCCTACAAATGTGGGAATCTGGGTCATGTTGTGTTTTGGTCACAGTAATGAATTACATTAGGATCCCTACATAAATTCCTCTGCCATTTCTAGAAAGGTGCTCACTGATTGATGGGACATATGTACAAAACCACCTACATGCTTCAGTTGACCCTGACATAACTTCAAAATACATCCCAGGGTGACTTAAGATGGATCCTACCTGAAAGACAATTTTAAATCTCATCCCTCCAACTGCTGGTACTGTACTAACACCACCCAAGTGTCACTCCAGGGGTTGTTGCTGGAGTCTGCTGAAATACAGTGAGCTCTGTATGTTGGCATTGCTCCACAAGCCTGGATCCTGGATGCCTCCACAAGATGCCATAAATCAAGTGAGGTCTACAGTCTGTGTGCATCTTCTGAATCCTCACACACAGGTAAATAACAAATGAAAGTTAAAATTGTCAACAATACGTAAGCAATGCATCTGAGTAAGCCCAAGTGGGTGGAAAAACTCAAACTCAAAATGACAAAGTCAAGTTGATGGTCAAATCCTTCCTTGCAAACCCTGATACAGAAGCCAGGAGCTGCACTTACTGTGCTGTCGTCAGCTTTGGAAATGGAGGACAAATCCTCTTCTGATTTGCAAACTGAGCAAATCAAGATATCAAAATTTACAAGCAGCTTTCCTTCTAGCATATCCTCCTTAGTCCTTCACCATAACAGTTTGTAGAACCTGTTAGAATAGCACTAAGAACCTTTGCCACAGGCTGCACTTCATAAATTGAGATTATAAAAGCCCTTTCTGTTTAATTCATTGAGTGAAGTTCTCATCATTTTCAGACAAAATCAGAACCCTTTCTGCTGATTATTAAGCATCACCTTCTTAATCAATGAAGTCACTGAGAGCTTTACAGATGCAGAATTCAGGCCCCATATCTTCTTTCACTGCCCCATTTACCGATGAATAGTCTCTGACTTTCTCATTGCTTTCTTAACTAAAAGCTTAAATAATTTATTATCATTGTTTATATTTTCTCTAGCTTTTTGCATCACTGATTTGCACTGGATTTCCATTTTTAATGGATACTTTTTTAGATTGAATAAACTCCAAGATTCATTATTTATAAATTTAGGCATCTATAGCCAAGCCTTTGCACTGTAATTAGAGCTTCATTTAAATGCCTTTAGACTGAGCTGTTTAAAGAAAGTTTTCTTACATCAGGTATGCCTAAAGAGCTCATACTTTGTGACACATCTTGTAGACTTCTATAAAATCTTGGGTGATAATTCCTGTGAAATCACTTACTCCTCTGGAGCACATTCATAAATACCTGACCAAGTACTTCACCCTCGTTGTCCATTGAAGGGCTATATTTGAGGATATCTACTGCACTATCTGAACATGCACAGATGAAACCCCTGCCTCTATATGTGTAGAAAAGCCTTGCTGAACTTTGCTCATTAAATTCAGTATAGCAAACTACTTTTCTTCAACAGGAGGGACTGCAATTGTTGGTACAAGCAACACACTTCTGTGGTACAAGAAAAAAGCTTTTTATCAACTTGGTACCCACAGATCCTCCTAGGTTCAGCTGTTATCCTGGAAGTTACACTGAAGTTGGTGTTTTGGCCTTTCAGCATTGCTCTAACATCAGTGTTTGGAGAGGGTGCTTCTTCCAAGGTAGCTGTTAGGCCTTTATTTCTCTATATGTTGGCAATAAAGTGAAAAAGTAACACTGGAGCTATTAAATATGAGCCATGACATAGGGTTTCTAACCTTATTGTGGCTTTTTTTTTTCAGAGATAAGAGCTTACTTGCACTTCTTACACCAAACCTGAAGATAACCAATATGCTCCTCTTGCTTAACCTGCTCTTAGCAGCTGTTAAAAGCCTTTAGGACAGCAAGAAATCAGGACTCAGACAGCTGAATTTCTAGTTACTGGAAAAACAAGCTTTGTAGTGTGGAGGATGTGTGTCCCCCACAAGGGATTTTTTTAATCTCTTAAATAAGCAATGACAGAGCCATCCCACAAAGCCTCCATGCTCACCAGAAATGATCAATATTTTCCTGTTAGAAGACCTGATTTACCAAAGCTAATGGAAACCTTTCCAGTGGTTTAAAGTATCTTTGGATCCAGCCCACAGCACCTGCAGTCGTACAGAGCTGCTCTCCTGAGCTTCTGAGAAACACCCTGGAAATAATGTTAAAAATTAAAAGATCTTAATTGTTGTACCAGTGTTTTATTTGACCTTGTGGTGGTACATGTGGTTACTGGTTAAAGAGTAACCCTTAGCTATTTACATGGGGCTCAGTTTTGCAATAGGTGAAAACAAATGTAACCTACCAAGGAGGCAGGCTAGGAAATCAGAATAAAAATATATGGAGTATGCAGTCTTGAGTAGTCTGCAAAGAGGTTACAAACCAGCTGGCAGACTGCTGCATATTTATGAGAGTAGCTCACATCCTCACTCTTGTTAGAGCATCCTACCTCAGGCTTGTCATGCCTGATTAGCATTTCAACAGGTTCAGACACTTATTTATCAGGTCTCCACACTTTGCACTCCAGACTGGATAATTCAGACACTGAATGCTGGTGCCTGTCTAACAGCATCCTACAGCAGCTTGAGAGCCCCTTCTTTACACACTCCCCCATGTTGCTAGAAATTATGGTGAACTGACTGGTTAAGCACCACTTCATCCAGGTAACAAGCTTCTTATTCATTCATCAGCCTTCAAATCCCTTTGCAGAGACTCACCTAAACCAGCACAAAACAAAGAGGTCGGTTATCTGTGTTGTTTGGACCCATCAACAAGCAAGTTGGAGCACAAGAGGTTTAGGGTCAACACAAGAAAGAACTTTTTCTCAGTGAGGGTGACACAGCTCTGGAACAGGCTGCCCAGGGGGGTTATGGAGTCTCCATCTCTGGAGACACCTAAGACCCGCCTGGATCTGTGCCTGGGTGACTTGGTCTAGGTGATCCTGCTCAGGCAGGGGGGTTGGACTAGATGATCTTCTAGGTCCCTTCCAACCCCCAATAACTATGATTCTATGATCATGCAGATTTAAGACTTCAGTGTAAAGATGCAGTTGTGGAGCAGGTTTTGGCAGACTGTGGAAGGGGTATGTGTCTTTAAAAATGGACATAAGTCATGCTGCAGTGATACACCCTATAGATTCTCTCCTGATGTCTTTCCAATATCTGAATTACTTTGGAAAGTAATATATTTTTAGACCTATCTTCTGAGTCATTGAAGGGGGAAATAAAAGTTCATTATTTGGTTTACTCAAGCAAGGAAAGATGCTTTCCTTTCAAAGAAGGATCATGTCTGAGTTCCAGATACTTGAGTCAAGTTTAGTGTAAATTGTCCATATTTATCGCTGATGCTTTGCTCAGTGTATGAAACCATGATGTGGCAAAAAGTATTTGGAAGTACAGCTAGCAGCCCCTTGACTTTCTGTAGCATGGATCTGGGAGAGACTGGGCAAACTCCCTCCCCTGCATTTCTCAAGGCAATTATCCAAAAGTAGGTTTTTTTCCTCTCTTTCTCTTTCAGGGAATGTACTATGGGGAACTGCATTTTTTCTCTCTCTACCACAAGTTCTAATTTATAGAATGAGATTTGTGATAATTCAGTTCTAAGCTGAATGCTGAGCTTATCCATATCTCCTGGGGTTTTCCTGGGAACAAGATGGATTGCCCAGTATGCTTCAGGCAAAAAATAATGAATGAATAAATAAATATGTAAATAACAGCATGCCTCATTTTGCCTATCTCTTAGAGAGAAAGGAAGACAATTCTTTAAATATCAGGAATGTGCTCATTACGCAAAAATGACAGAGCAGATGCACATATTAATAATTATATTGAAAAACTCATTTTAGCTCCTAGAGGACAAGTGTAAGTGCAAAATTGGGTGCAATTATATTTATCTTCCCACCTATGGTGCACTCTTGTTTGAATATGTATTTGTTTGAGCCAGCTGCATCTAGAAGCAAGGAGTTTCCTGTGATTGAAAAGCAAAATTATTATGACTACCAGGCTATGATACTTCATATCAGAGTCTGGATCCAAGGTCCCCTGAAGACTCTTAAAAGTCATTTTTCTAGTCCAGCTGGCTTAGCATTCAGGCAAGGGCTGGTGTCTTGTGCAGCCAGTGCTGTGTGTAAATAGCAACACAAAAGAGCAGAGGACACAATACAAGTGGGGCTGTTCATCGTAACTATAATTTAATCAAACTAAAATGATGAACTGATAATTGGATGTCCTTGCAACAACTGCATGGACCCAGAGCCCCAGGTAGGGTCCCTTTCATACACAAAAATAAATCAGACAAGTAGTCTGCTGTGGGCAAAGAGATTAATCTTTGGCATGTGCATGAACAATAGTGGAAATAAGTGTTGCTCATGAGACCATTAGTCTGTGCCTGACTGCAGTAATATGCTTGGTACTTGTGAATGAAAGAAGCTTCTCTTTCTTACCCTTAAAGTAACATTAAAGTCTTGAAACTCTGCATGGTCAGATTTATTAAAAGACTGTGATGCTGAAAACTTGACTAGATCTGAGGCAACTAATTCAAAAGAGAATTTCTACATTTTCAATTCAGTAACATAAAATAGAGGGAGAGCTATAAGATTAAACCTAAACAAGGACACGGAAATTGAGAAGACACCTGGAAAATGGTTCCACCAAGGCAAAAAAGATGGACAACCTTCCACAAGAAATTCAGCAGCAGAAGTATCCTACACAATTTTCAATCTTTAAAATTCTTTTTAGTTAACAGTAAAAGTGTGGTTTGTTTTCTCCTGATATCCCAGTTCCTGTGCTGTCTGGAAAAGATAAACCATTTTAGACAAAGTAGTTACAAAAATAACACTCCAAAGACCAAAAGTCAAATGAATAGTAAGGAAATTATTTTTTATTTCACAAGGGAAAAATTATCAAGAAACAGAAGAAAGTACTGAAAATTTTCATAAACGCAACTGTTTCTAAAAAACAGTCCTACAATGCTTTACCTGAAAACTGTTATTCCTCTATTCCCTGCCTGCTTGGCTGTGAGGTGTGATATGATACTGCTGCCACTGTTATGAGTGTTTGGGCACTTTCCAGTGCTGCCCTGTGGGACTGACATCTGTCACAAGTAGTGAAGTATTCATTTTGTCTGGGTAATTTTTTTATTTTATTTTTTCCTTTTAACTGATCCAGCTACAATGATTCCACAGGAGAAGGCAAAGCCTAAGAACTGTCACCTCCATGTCAGTATCAAAGCTGAGAGCAGCAGTGCTTCCACAGCCCCTTTCTTCCACAGAAGCACAGAACATAACCTCAGACAAAGCTTTATCTTCTGCACAGTTTAATTCTATTACAGACAACTATTTTGCCAGAGGAATGGAGCCACTGCCTGCATATTCCAAGGTGCTATGTAATATATATCAGCTGAAAATGTGCTTTTCAAGCTTTGGCAAACTGGGATTAATAGCAAACAGTTTGGCATTGCAGCTTCCCACTTGTCTCAATTTTTTTTTTTAATCACATACTACATGTAATCTGAACCCAGTGTTTTTTCTGTATTTCTTTTGCACTATCAACAATAATTCTCTTACTTTTTTCCTCTCTCTCTCTCTTTATTCATTCATAGATTCATAGATATTAGGGGTTAATAACTACAATTGCTGTTCTATTATCCCTAAATGAAATGAAACTAGTCTGAGAGTGGGGATGTCTTTAATTTTATAAGAAGTGTAGAGTTAAAAGATAAAAGCAGACAAACAAAATTCAGCATTGTGAATAGTGCAAAATTCAACATCAGTGTCTCATTTTATTTATTAAATAAGTGTAGAAACCAGGGTGATGGGTATCAAGAAGACGCTAGAGAAGAAATGCTAGTCATTTATATGAGGAGAAGAGCCTCTGTTAAACTATTCTGGGGTTATCATAAATATATCCAGAAATAAGAAAAGACACTATTAGTTGCAATTGTTAGCAGAGAAACCTGTGTGGAATAGGAAGAAAAAAAAAATGTGATGCTTCTGGGACCATTCTTATTTCTATACTTTTGCAAGTGATTTCATCCACTCCAGCATACAAGAGAAAAGGTTCTCTACTTTCCCACGTTTAATAAGCAATACTTTTGAATAATGCTATGGACTTAGAGGAAGTTTAATATGGTGCCAGTGGAAAGTTGCCGTCATCCAAACTGGAAGAAAACACATCTTAAATAATAGAAAATCGAATACTCAGGATTGTCACTGAGGAAACAAAAGTCAAGTCTTGTCATGGAACTATGAGGATGACACAGAACAGCACCTTCAGGATATTTAATTGGGTCTAGTTCTGCCCCATAAGGTGCCCAACAGTTTGGGTCAAGCCCTGTGTATGGTTTCTGTGAGGTCTGCTGAGACAAATTCACATCTCTCTCTGAATTTGCACACTAGCATAAAAGGAGATGGGGTTTGTCAGGAGGGAGATGTCATGGTGACAAACATCTGAAGCAGTCAGCAGACTGTCCTTTAGGAAAGGTGAAAAGAGGAGAGTGCATCCGAAAAGCAGTTTTCTAAAAGAAAATTAAACAAAATATGTTTCGTTTTTTCAATCTATTCTTGATTTCCTTAGGTAGATGGAAACAAACACAACAACACAAACAGAGAGTGAGACATTTAGCTGAAAAAAAAGCAAGATAAACTAAGCTTCTAATTACACCTCCAATATGAAGACAAAAGACATTTTTCCAAAACAACTAAATACTGTATATTTATCTATAATTAGGACAGGACATTGCCAGAGAGGAATATGGAGGTAAAAATACAAAGACAGGGGAATTGTTTTTTATATCTGGGGTTTTTTTTAAACATTGTTAAAATTTCCACCAGAAATATACTGAAAAAGACATGTCTGTGGGCAGAAACACCACAGAATGAGGAAGAAATGCCACAGGAAGGAAGAAGAATAATTCTAGGCATAAACAACTACTTTTAGAAAATACCATCTGTCCCGAATATGACTTTGCCAAATATTGTGACTCAAAAGTCTATTTCTACTGAATTCCCAGCTCAGGCTTTATTAAAATTTGAAAACTTTAACCTGACTCAGATAAGGGCGTATCATGTGATCAATGCATACCTAGGAGAATGACTAGTTCCAGAACTCATCTTGATTCCTCCTGTGATCTCATGATGTCACTACAATCTTTCACCTCTATTTGTCCACTTAGGGAAACTCACAGGACCAGTTTGCCTTAGGAAGTGTGTGGGTTAATCTCTTCCTCCTTGCTTATACATGTAGAAGATAAAAGCAATACATAAACACCAGGAGTAATTGTTTCAGTAGATGTTAAATATATGATATTGCTTTAAAAATACAGCTGGCAAGATATTGACAAAAGACATAGAGGGTGTCACCTGTGTGTTTTGCATGGAAAAGAGCCTGGGATGTCTAAAATGCACAGTGAATTGACCTGGTTTAGGTAAAGAATGAAAAAAATACATTAATGAACAACAACTTATACTAAATCTAATTATCCACAAACATTGGACGTGGGAAGTTGTCTTCTGAAATACATTATTCTCCATCAAAGATTGTTTTCTTCAGGGCTTTCTTTGATATCAGTAGGAAATCAGAAAATGAGAGGGAAAACAATTAATAGATATAAACATCAATCAGGCTTGAGAAAAGGCCAAATGGATTTGATCCTTTGAGAAAATGAGGCAGGCTTTCATCGCTAAGTCCTAGGCAACTCCTAAAGGATGAAGAACTGAGCAGCAAAGGAAAAAAAAAAAAAAAGCCAGATCTGGTTATGGAACTTCTATGGGAGAAAGCTTAGGCAGAAACTGTCCTCAAATGCCTTTGTTAGGGAGAGAGGACTTTTTCCTCAGATTTTACCCAGAAAGTTTCAACCAACAATAATTTCCCGCCCCCTTCCTGGATGCAACATGGGGTACTGTCATTGTCCTATCTGCCTTTGTACAAAAGAGCCCAAACTGCCAGGGCCTCTTTTTGCCCACCTGAACCACCAACAAAGAGGAAGAATGTTAGAGGGGTATTACATGTCAAAAGTCTCTCATAAGTAATCCTGACTTAGTGAGGTTTTTGGTAGTACCCTTTGCACGTGATCACAATGAGGGAAAAAAAATGCATTAATCACGTGAAAATTAGGATGAAAATGCTGCTTTTGGCTAGAAAATAAATCAGCAGGTGCTGATTCACAGGGTTCAAGGTAATAATGACCTTGTCTGGAGGTTGCTGTGTGTGGTGTAGCACAGGTGGGACATGTGGCCTGGCTGATTCCTCTTACTCTGGTTTCACTGTGCTGCAACTTCAGTTTTTCCCATGAATTTTCCACCTGATTTATCCAGCCATACATGAGATTACAACTTTTTCTTAATTTCTCTGTGTAGTCTTAGCTAGTCCTGCTCTAAAGCTCTGCAAGTGAGAAGCATTTTCACCCACATGTCTCTCTGACTTTAAGAGGATTACTAGTGAAAAAAGTCTTCCTTATGTTAAGCTTTGAAGTTCCTTACATTGAAGTACTCCATATTGCAACACAATCTTTCATTAAGATTATGAACATGCTGAGTTTTCTGACATCAGTTGGAAACACCCTTTATACTGGTGCTGCTTTGGTGAGCTGGTGACCACTGATTTGGACATTCAAAGTCAGATGTCCATGGAAATTGTCTAATTGCTTCCCATCAGCCAACCACTCTTCCTGCAGAACTAGAATATGAACACAGAGCATTAGCACTATTCCATACATGTGGGCGGGGGCATGTAGCACACATATGCATTATTATTGTTTAAACACTGCCTATCCCCTCCTTCAGTCACCTGAACAGTGGAAGTGTAAAACCATAACCTGCCACAACCTGTTCTTGAACACCAGTGTACACAACAAATTATATATTTCAACATGGGTAGAATGAGGGAGGGAAACCTCAAGGAGTCAGACTGCTCTCAATTTGCAGTTATCTCCAGCAGTTTGTCTGATTAATGGCTACACTGCACACTGTGCCTCTATAAGAGGTGCAGGGAAGGTGCTTTAAAAGTGCTTTGCTTCTAATTACTGAGGAGATTGAAACGGTGGGTATCTCCTGTTAGAGTAAACATCTCCATTCTTCTCCCAGCTCAGATCTATGCAAGTGCCAATGCAGGTCCTGGGAGAGCAGACCACATACATGTGGGAGTGTAACAGGTACCAGCTGGCTGGTGTCAGCAGGAGCCTGAACATGATCGACTTGAATAAAATTATGTTCTTCTATCAGCACTAAGTGTCCTCATTTTAGGAAATGTTATGCCCAGCAGAGTCACCAGAGACTTTCTGCTTTCATGGACCATAGTCCAGCTCTTTTGGAGCTGATCCTCAAGGTACAACAGCACCAATATGTAATACCAAGAGCAAGCCTTCACAAAGCCTGAGTTGCCACATGTTGGTACTTAAACCTTAACACTTACTACATAACACATCAGACCCAATGATGGCTGAGCTGTTGTTCCATTCCCTTTTCTGCCATGATGCCTTTGGACATAATTAATTATGTCTTTGCAACAGAGCTAAATCAAGTACATACATACTGGTGTCTTGGGGTAGCTTAGCTGATGTGTGATGAGCCAGACTGCCCAACTAGAGCTAAACTGCTGTGACTTGTCTGAGCCAATCTCTCAAGAGGTTGTCCACTCAGCTTCTAATTTACAGTGAGCTGCAATGTGCTATAACTCTTTTCCAGTGAACTACAGTAAAATCCTGTCTCTTCTTCCAAGGGAATACATTGGGAGAGCACTGAAAACTTGGACAACTTCGGCCTATATCCTCGCTCCATGGGAGGAAAGCAAATGGCACATGTAAATCTCTCTTAGCCTGCAAGAATCAGCAAGCCCGGGCTCAGCACACCACCAGAGCTGAACAAAGTGAGACGTCATGGCTGTGGTCAGGAGGAAACGAGTTGGAGTCTGTTCTGGAGTTTATTCTGCTGGGAAAATGGTATTATACTCAGTGGACAATTTGTTCTCTTCCAAGTCTAGTTTAGCATCTACAGAGCTCTCTTTCTTATGTATCAACAGATTTTTGGGTTTGGTTTAGGTATTAAGACACACTGATACAACTTGCAGGCCAGAACAATCTGCTGAACTGGTTTCAGCAATGTGAGGCTCTGGCACGTCAGGAAGAGATAAGAGTAACATCCTCTTCACCAAGCAGCTTCTTTTCTTCAGGCATAAAGGTACAGACAGTAACAGTCAACAGCCAAGATTCTAGAGACATTTTCAGGAAAGATGCTCCACAAGCATCAAAACCATGGCTGTACTATCAACAGGAATGCAACAACATTGCCCAATCACAGCTGAATTACATGAAAATTACAGTCAATTCCTGGTTATCTGGGTGACCCTATTATAAACCTTGCTTCCCTGGCCTCCATTTCAGTAAGTTTACATAATCACAGATACACTGCAAAGTAAAGAAAGGCTTTTAAGTACATTTACCCTGTAAAAATATAAAATCTTCTTTAGCAACGAGCACTGGTGAATTATGAATCAAGGCATGCAGTGCTGAAAGTCCTTGCTTATACATTTTTAAAATGTAGCCTTTCACTTCTGATAATACTTTTAGAAGAGCACTGGACCTGAGCTTACAGTACTGCAAAAATCAGACATATTCTTTTCCACCATGTTCCCTGATCTGAAGAAGTCCCAGCTGCTCCGGTCATGCTGTCTCCTTTGTAACCTGGAGAAGAGGCTAGCAGGTCTAAGCAAGGTCACTTTGTCAGGAGGAGAATTAACTGTAAATAATAATTATACACTGAGAATAAAATGTAAATATTAAAAAAAAAAAAAAAAACAACTCACAAAAATTGAGACATTTTTTCAGCATCAGAGCTCTTATTTTGATACTCTGTTAGGCAGGATGGTTGCTGGTGTTGATGTGCCCCATCCTACTAAGGGAGGTCCACAGGCAAGCAGTTTCTCCAACTTCCCAAACTCAGATTTGACACTTCCAGCCCCAACAGTGGCACGTTGACCTGACAGGTGTTAGAAGGAACATGTTCCCTTGGAAGACACGGTGGATTTCTGAAATGTATGAGAACGAGCCTTTCAGTGTGACTTCTGAGTTCAGGTGTAACATTGTGCCAACACAGCTGTATCACACTTGGATAGAGGCTTGGTCAGAGCTGGTGCTGGATGTCCTCAAATGCTCACAGGTGCTGAATGTCCTTAACAACCTTTCAAGGTTCTCCTTTGCAAACATTGTTCTTTTCTTCTGCAGAGTAAGAGACCTACCAAACTTGAAATAAGAAGCCACTAAATTCAAGTTACATGAACAAGGGGGAGAAGAAAATCCCCAGTTTATCCTTTCCGCTTGCACATTGTCTCTATCAGTCTTTCTTCAGAGACTATTTTTATTACTTAAAAGTTAAAGGCCAGAGGAGGGAACTTTAGACCTGATCTAAAATTTATGTTCCTTATTTCAGTAATTCACTAGGCATTCCCAGGCTGAGCCAGTAATTATCTGATGAAAACAGTTACCTGAAAGGCAACTATAGTTGTTTTCATAGATTCATAGATATTAGGGGTTGGAAGGGACCTAGAAGACCATCTAGTCCAACCCCCCTGCCCGAGCAGGATCACCTAGAC
>JAOEGS010007846.1:76371-95194 GCA_025447755.1 Corythornis vintsioides
CCTAATGCATCCCAGGATGCCATTGGCCTTCTTGGCCAATGCAAGGGTGCATTGTTGGCTCATGGTCATCCCCCTGAACACCAGGACCCCCAGGTCTCTTTCTCCAGAGCTGCTCTCTAGCACATCAGCCCCCAGCCTGTACTGATACATGGAGTTGTTCTTCCCCAGATGCAGCACCTTACAGTTGCTCTTGTTAAACTGCATTAAATTTCTCCCTGCCCAGATATAATATACACTGCTGGTGTTGCTCATTAAAAATTTGTAGTCTCAACCTGTGATTCTGAGGTATAAATAATCAAAACCATTAAACTAGGTCACTTTCTTAGCTTTGTAATATTTCCCTTTATGACCATCAAGATGCTGTGCATTTTCTGACAGAGACTCTTGGATAAAAAAAAAAAAAAAAAAAAAAATTAGGTGGAAATTTGGTGCAAAATGTTTCAAGGTATGATACATTACAGTGTACCAAGTTTTAGGAAAAATGCATGTATTATATAGATCTGTCTCTCATCCCAGCACTTAAAGGAATTACCAGCAATGCGGTGTTACAGTTCCCCGTCATTGGAAATGTGCCCTCCTGCAAATGCAATCTATAAATTTCTGCCCAGAAAGAGAGGGAGAACCCTAACCAAAGCAAAACACTTTTTTTTTCCCAAATTTTTTATCAGACTGCACCATCTAGCGGGCATCAGCATCATCACCCAGCTCTGCACTACTGAAGGGACACCAGTGCTGCAAAGATATTTCTCTATCTCACTGTAGAAAAAATATTCCTATATCCTCACTGCCTCCTTGTATAGTCGGCACAGCTTTGCAGGAACAAAGATTTTCTTGGCTCTGTGCGAATTGGTGTCAAGGTGTGCAAAGGAAAGCGACTGTGTGTACCACAGCAGGATTAAATACTTCCAGGTACACTATCCTCACCATGGTAACTCTTTCCTTCCCTTGTTAGCACCAGGCTCTTTCTTTGAGCATTTGTTGTTACGGTCAACTTGTAACTAGTATGAAGTCTTTATATAGTATGCCATACACAGAATTTGTCTTGTTTCTTCTGCTTACATTTTTTTTTTAAAATATGTATCTTCACCATTTCTGCAAGTTCACTGTGGTCAAACATGTCCTGTAGTCGAGCAGACCATCATCTGGAGCCAGCAGTTGCATGTGTGCTCTTATTACATTCCCATTCAGCTTCATAGTGACCTCCTATTTGACAAGGGAAGCATTTCCTGGTTTGATCTATGACAACTTGTTTGTCAAACCATTAATAAGTTTATTATTATGTTACTAGCACATACAACTATATTAGTCAATGCATCATTGAGAGGAGGGTGAATATTTTTGCCAGGTTATACAGTGATCCATGATATCTTAGAACTGAGGTCATCTGTGAAGCAAAACCGCACTCTTAAACACTTTGACAGCTGGAGAATATTTAACTTTCAAAAAGGAAAAACCTGATTCTAGTCCCTGAACCACTTAGCTAGAAAGGCAGCCATCTAGTTGTGCAGTGGGAAAATAATTTTCTTATTGACTTGTTGCATTATTGGTCAATGGCTGTTAGGTGCTACACAGCTAAGGGTGTACTGAGATTCTATCATAAATGGCAGGAGATGATTCAGAGAGCTGTGAAGATTGACTGAGTCACCAGACATCCAGCAAGAGACGTGTCCACATTCAGCTTTACCATCAGATAATAATTAAATCATTAATAAAATTAATTGTGACATTCTGAGCTACTATAAAAACTGTTTAAAATAAATCTAGATATTGAGTCAAGAAAATGCCTGATGCACAAATACCTGCATATAGACAATGTTTTAATGCAATTCTAATTTCTAACGAAACCAGTCTAACAGCAAGAGACTGGGGGAGTAGGAAGAAAGTGTACAAACTAAATGGACAGAACAGTGCCACTCACCCTCATTTTCCAGTTTAATAATTTTTGACATCATCCTCATCTTTGGAGAGGCTTGACCCTCTTTTTCTCCTTGGGAAGTGCAGCACTGAAGCTGAATTAAATCTTTAAATGGGTTTTGTGCAAAAATCCCTTGCTGTTTGGCCATCCAGAGGAGAAAAGGTGTGAATATACACCATTAAACTTTTTAGACAGCTGTGCTTGGAAATGGTCTCTCTAATGGTTTCAATTCTGCTCCTGTGTAATGAAACCAAGCAGACAGTATATGGGGTCTCCCTCTCCAAGATATTAAGGTGAATTAGATGTTAAGCAGAGGACAATAGCTGATCCTAATGGAATATACATTAAGGCATGCTCCACTCTCGCTCAGCACTGGCATACCCTATGCTATCCCCCTAGTCAAACCCACACAAGCCTGTTCAAGTCACCCAGATAAACACAGAGGGTGTAAAGTTGGCAAGGACCCTTGTCCTGCCTGCAACAAAGGAGAGCAGCAGGCTCTCTCTCACTAGGTCCCCACATCTTGCCAGATCCTAGTGGTTCACTGGAAGCATGCTGGTGCCATGGCCTGGGACATGGCTGAATCCTTTCTGGAGAGATGATGGTGACAATCTGCTCCAGGATCACAATACTACTAGTTTCTGAATGCATTTTGACATTGCAACTTGAAGCCAAATTGTTGATTACCTCATGTAATGTAGTCCTTCAGATTTCATTAACTCCACTGGATTAGTTTCCTCAGACTGGACATTAGTTATTTCATTTGATTATTGAGCATTTTCAGCAGTCCAGCCCCTTTGAATCATGTTAAATAACTCCTGAATGGATAATCACTCATATATGTCATGTTGCACATTCTGAAGGATCTGTGGATTGCCTTTCCCATTGCAGGTGGAGGAGAGCAGGAGCTTCTTAATGTAAAGTTGCTGGATATATTCCTGCATCCCTGGTACCAATTCCAACATGTCACCATTTCTCTCCCATTACAGCAACGTTTATGCTGTTGAGAATCACTGCATGGGAGGCCCAATGACAGAGCAGGGCAATGGGATGAGAAAACTTTTCAGATGGGTACTTATACACAGAAGTGTTGTTCTTTCCTTAGACACCCCAAGGAAATTCAGAGGTTTCCTGGTCTATTCCTCATCTGGCAACAAAATAGATCAACAAACAGAAACAGATACTTTTGTAAGACTCAGATCTCTCAAACAACTTTATGCTTTCTGAAGGAAAACAGGAGATATCCCTTGAAAACTGTGAACAGTTGCTTTGCTCTCCTTGCTTCCAAATAAAGATTAAGCTCTAAATTGCCCAAATCACATCTGAATGCATTGGGTTTGGAGCCAAGCAACAAGCTTTAAATCCAGACTCCAGCAACCAAAAATAACCTTGGGAAACACTCTTCTAAACTCTAAGTTTTAATTAAGAACATGTCCATCCCGACTCATATTCTAGGGGAATTAATCTGAATACATCTCTGGCTCTATGCTTGATGTTGTTCAACCCTATACCAAACAAACATACATAAATAGTTGCAATGTCTTTTTTTTAGAAGTTTTCCCCAGAATAGCTAGCAAAAGATATAAGCACTTAACCACAAAAAGACT
This sequence comes from Corythornis vintsioides, assembly GCA_025447755.1. Taxonomy (NCBI): domain Eukaryota; kingdom Metazoa; phylum Chordata; class Aves; order Coraciiformes; family Alcedinidae; genus Corythornis; species Corythornis vintsioides. The sequence continues at coordinate 79,894 of JAOEGS010007846.1, forward strand.
AAGATGAATTCTGCATGCTCCAAATTTAAAGTTATTTGGATCCAAAATTTCTATTGAGTTCTATTTCAAAATGAAAAAAAAAAAAAAAGACAGCCCTTTCATGACCTTCTCATCTCAGTGTCTGATTTTTTACTCATTAAATAAGAACAAAGAGAAATGTTCTCTCACAAGCTTAGCTATTGCAGAGTAGCTCAAAAGTACATTGCATGACCTGTAAAACCCCCATGCTCCAGTTTTCTCAACTGCCAGTGGATTGTGATACCCTGACAGCAAATACTTCTGTAGTACATGCCTGAACAGGATTTTGTGCTTATTTTAAGTGATAACTTCACTGCTTTGCATTCTGCTTCCTAGAAATCCTAATTCTACCTCAATGTCCTTTGTCAATATCGATGCATCTCTCCCACTCTGAGCAATTTTCAAGATTGATTCTGTTTATAAGCTGCTTCTGCAGTATAAATTGTCTTTAGCAGCCCAGAGACTCATGTCAGGTAAGAGGCTGCTTCAAGTCATTCCCAAGTACACTGAACAAATGACACCAAGTGCCACTGAGCCCAACTACACCAGCAAAGAGCCATACTTACTTTCCTGCTGTTGGCCACTGCCTTGGAAAAGGCAGCTTGCATAGCAAGGCTACTTCTATTGCAGATTGTTCCTTCTCTTTTTAGCATGGGCACAGTTTTTTGGGTTTTTTTTTGGTTGGGATAAAACTAGAGACATGAAGCAAAATATCCAGGACTGTCTCGTATTGTTTCTTCCTTTCAGATCAATGCTATGTGTTAGGCAGTGGCAGTGTGTATTTTGGAGGGTAAGTACATTTTTCATTACTCTCAGAGCATCTAAAATTCCTTTTTGTGATTGTGTCTATCTTTTTTTACAAATTGTCTGCTATTGTAAAAGCAAACAAATTATGCATTTTTTCAAGACTCTCAGGCAGCTATAGATTAAAAATGATTGAAACCATACCTGTGTCTCACCTCCACACACTGCTCACCCCTTAATGGATCAGTATACAAATGGTAACACTGCAGTATCTTCTTAAGACTATCGTTAACAACAGGGTCTGCAATTAAATATAGATACATTCCTTGTTTTTTCCTGGGTCACATCACTACTTTGTCACCAACCCCATCACTACCTACTCCTTCTCTGCTCGCATTCAGCCCAAGCAGCTGATGCAATGTCGGTTGATACAAGTCCTTTACTAGTGACTCTGTTTTATTAGCATAATGTTGGGCAACTTGGGTGCCCTCGGATCTGCAGCTGCAAACTGTTGTGTGGGCAGCAAACAGGATGCAAACCTGACTCTCTTGTGAAGCCTCATGCTGCAAAACACCTCATATAATTTTCACCATGTGGTTGGACTGCAGCTCTAATGAGAAATGTGATGCTATATTAACTTTGGGACTATTCACCAGTATTGAAGCAGTTGAGCACATAAGCAACTGGAATTAGGAATACTTTTTTTGATGGTAAAAGTGCTGACATTGCTCTCCTGTGATTTCTGAGATCCTCTTTGTTAGGTTCTGAGCATGCAAACAGAGTCCCCGAATCCCTGAAGTTTCATAAATTGCTGTTTGCCTAGAACTTCACGCCAGCAGTTACATATATTTAAGTCATCCTTTATTACTTCTGCAAAAGCGTTCTATCCAGAGCTCAAGATTTAGGACCAATATTTCTAAATTCTAAAGTCCCAAGAATTACTCATAGGGACTGATGAATAACTTGGAAAATATGGAAGATACTAAGGAAAAATAAACTACTCTTATAAATATTCATTAACTTAGAGGTATGCTTGTGAAAAACAACCCTTTTACTTACACTCCTAGTCTAACATACTGCTGCAAAAAAACAGATCAGTCAGAAAATACACAGAATTTGACTAATTAAATACTCAACCCTTAATCAAGCTATGTAGTTTACTGAGAACTTCTAGATACCTGAAAGCACTTCACAGCAGGTAAATGGGAAGAAGCTAAGCTTCTGTTAAAATACTCAGCTTCTAAAAGGTTTTGTTTTGTTAAATTCAGCTCTCTAAATAAAGGCAGATTCACAGTGGCAAACAGTGAGAAACTTTAGCATTACTCTTGGCTTCACACACTTTTAAATCACAAAGACATTTCAAACAGATCAATAAAATGCAGATTAAGAAAAGAAATATAAACTCAAAACTTCATGAGAAGAAGCAGAAATAAAGCTGGTCTACATGTATATATATTCTTTTTACCACACCCAGTTCAAACCTAAAGTATAACTTCACAAATAGATACACACCAAAGCTTCCAACCTTCCTAAAGACAGCCTCACCAAGAACTAGAATCACACTACAAATATTTTCACCTGAAACTACTAATGGTGATGAGAACTAGCATCACACTACAAATATTTTCACCTGAAACTACTAATGGTGATAATGCAGTTCAGGTGGCAGAGATGAAAGCTTATTTCTGTTTAGACTCCATTGTGTGCATTGGAGAGTCTCTCATAAGATGAAAAGAATAGAAAGGCAAAAAGAGAGCTTCCACCTTTTTAAGGCGCTATCAGCAGAAACTTCAAAATGCAATGTTAGCTGATGGTTCTCTGCTGAGAGTTGCTTTCATTTGATACACAGACAAATACTTGAAGGATGATAAATTATGAACTGTGAAGGATTATTCTAATTCAGAGGAAGAGAAGAAGGCTTATGTATGGCACTGAGGAAAATGTAATCAGATGTCCCTGACAGATTAACCATCAACTGTTTATCCTGGAATGAAGTTGTGTAATTTAACCGGTATTATCAAAACTTTTTTTTTTTTTTTTTTCCCAGAATGAAGAAAAACCTTGACAATTGAACTTACTTAGGGGGAGAAATACATCAAATCAGATCTATCATCTGGGAGTGGTGAGTTCTGCAAAAACCAAAATCATACTGGTAACCAGCAAGTATAATTATCACTGGGTAACAAAGAGGTGGGAAAAATCTTACAAAGCATGATCTCATTTTAAAGATGGATATTGTGGAAATCTGGAATATCCTAGGAGATTTATGCACCTTATTGAGAAATTAGAAGGTATTATGCTTGAAGGTATGCTGGCAGATGGAGAACCTGGAGAATGGTAATCCTACAGATCTGTTATGAGTGAAAAGGGAGTCCCTTCTTCCAATCCCTTTCTTCAGTAACAGCACTTGCTTAGTTTCCAGTTAGTTTTGTCCTGCCAGTTTGATCTGTGTTGTTTTGGAATTATTAATGTAGCTCCCAGAAAACTTCTGCGTGGGTGAGAGTTATGAGCAAGTGAACTGGAATGGATTACTACTTGCAAATGAAAATAAAATCAGCAAAACATAACATTGCTGCCTCTCCCTATCCCTTTTGTTCCCCACAGCACAGGATTTTTAATGCAAAAGGTCCCAACAGGGTGCTTGCAGACAGAGGTAGTAAATGACTATCAGCTGCTTAGCCTGCCTGTGACCTACAGCTGTGGGTCTCTGCTCAATGCACACCACAAAACTTCATAGGCCTGTCCCAGGGAGAAACCAGGATTCAGGGGATTCTTGATTCAAATAGCCCTTTGATTCAGACTTGATTCAAGCAGTCCCTGTAGGATCATGTCTTTTCACCTTGATCATCTCTTGTGGTTAGAGAACAGACAACATGGACAAGCTGTGCATGAACTCCAGCAGCTCAGAGAAGACACCCTCATCCATCAAGAAGCTGGTGACCTGCATTGTCATGGAGCGGTTACCTTTGCACTTATAGGACAGTGTGTGTTCAGTCAGCTTGGGCAAAGCTTGCTTGCACCTTGTATTTGCTTGCCTTTTATTTGACCATTTTGCAGATAATAAGAAGTCCCTGATTCACTGATTTTGAGATGTGTGCAAGGCAGGTAAGAGACAAAAGGTTGAACTAATTCAAATTTGCTGTGTTGTGGATCTGTTAGGTGCTTCTGTGACCCCCAAAAAATCCCTTAAACCAAGGAGTGTGTGGTAGAGAGCAGACAAAGCACCACAGACGCTGGCCAGACCCTCCAGACCCGAAGTAGCTACCGAACTCCTAAATACTGCAATTTGTGACTGGGTAAAATGAATGGCTCTGTCATTTAGCTTTATGGCGGTAGGAGAGCAACATTGCCTATGGGATGTTTGATAGGCATTTCTCAGGCCTGTGGATGCCACAACAGTAGAACTAAGCTTGGCTGAGAATTAACTTCTTTGATTTAGAATTGCTCCTCTGCTCCTGGCTGACTGTTGTCCTTTCTCCTCTGTAATAATTATGATGGCTGAAAATAAATATGTGGCATAACTTGTGCCAGTTTCCACAATTTAACAGCACATGGGCATTTGTGTGAAAGTGAGCCAGGATGTTTTTGTTCATTCTCGTAATTCTCTTGACAAAATGGCATTATAAATAATCAGGCCGTAATTGTGCGATTCCATTTAATGCAGAGGGAGTTAATTAACATCTGGAACAAGTTTCCTGGCCCAAGTTATTAGCTGTGTCTGGCACAGAATTCAAACAATGCATGAAGTGAGGCCTATAGCCAAATGATTTTGTACATAGCTGAGATGAGAAATGACCAAAAATGGATGAGGTGTGGCAGCTGTGCCAACACAGCGTCCGTTTTTGCTAAACAAGTGTAGACTGAGTGAAGACATGATTGTTGTGCTGGTCCAAGAGGTGCACTATGTGGCAAAGAACAGGCATAATCTCTTTATTTATCCCCTCTTCAAACTTTCCCACACTTCCCACTTGCCTCCAAAAGACTCACACATCAGTGATTCTAGAGAATTGCACAGCATTGAGAGGAACAATCCCACTAATATAAAAGGATGGTCTGCTGTGTAAACTTGTACATCCCTGCTGTGTTTTATACCATCTAACAGCAAAGTCAAAAAGGAGGATTTAATTTTCTGCCACTAAAAAGGAGAAAAATACCAAAACAACAAGAAGGCAACTCTGACTAGGGAGTTGTCCTTTGCACTGCCAGCAAACCTCCTACAGAAAGGTGCTGGGCAGAATGTAAACTTTTGAAAATTCTTTAGGTAAGCTCAAACCATTTTGTCCAGCCTAAATTGTTTTGAAAAAAAATATTTCCATCACTCTTGATTTTAAGTACAAAATGTTTAAAAAAAAAAAAATCAAGATTTTGCTTAATAAATGGCTGAAGACCTCTTGATGTGCTTCCTCCACTGCCTTTGAAGCAATGACCTCATAGGAACAAAGAAGAAAGACTATACTGGCAACCTAATTTGTGTGGTATCACTCACAGTCATCATTCAAACACCAGGGTGCACAGCTCCATCAGGAAACCCAGTGCTCCCAGGAACCAGCCTCACAGACCTGCAGCATTTCTCCCTAGATCCTGGCTTCTCACCCATTGTTGAAGTGGTTGTCACTTTACTTGTTTGAGAAGATCTTGCTAGAAATGGATTTGCTATTTTCTGGGAAAGGTAGATAATGTTAAAGAAAAGAGCAGTCCATTTCACTGGAGAGTGATGGGGTAGGGTACCTGATCTGCACACTGAGAAGATAAGAAAGTACTATCTGAACTCCTCCCTAACCCAAAGGGACATACAATCCCTGTCATCCTGGTGACAAAATGGTCACAGGGCTTTACAAGACTGTGGAAAACCCTCAGCTTGGCCAGTTGGAATTTAAAAAACAAAAAACAAACAACCCCCCAAAAACCCCAAAACCAACCTATCATTTTTTGATCATTAGTCACAAACCAAGAGTAGTTAGAGAAATGTCTTTTCACCATGAAACCTCCTTTTTCCCTAGTTTCCACTACCAAAACACACTTGAGCATCTCCAGAAACTGATTTTCACATATGCCTTGTGAATCTACATAGGTCAGGGATAAACTGCCTCAGCTAGTTTATATAGTTGCTTTCTTATTTACCACCTCTAATGTGATGAATTGTTATTGAAAGTTTCTTACCTATGTTCCTGTTTCAGCAGAAACCTGTGTTGTGTTTTATGCATGAGTTTTACACTGCTGCAGCTAGAAGGCATGCAGATGAGTAATGCCTCTCCAAATAAACCCCCAGCTAGGAAATATAAACAATTCTCACTGAGCTCCAGCAGAAAACCACAAATTATGGTGCAGATTGTATTTCCACGAAGTTCTATGTATTAACACAAAAGAGAAGCAGAAGGGAAAGCAATTCAGCCAATGGACAGGGGTGAAGCAGAGAGAAATTTAGGATGCAATGCAGTTGGAAAATGAGGCAAGACTCATTGCTTTCCTAGAAATGAGGGTTGCTGAGCTGAATGTCAGAAGACCTCATATGGTAGCAGGTGCCATCACAGCCAAATATCCAGCCAGCCTGGGGAATTCTCCTTATCCCATATTAAAGCAACTGGGAGAGTAAGGATGACCACATTCATTTCCCAGTCCTCTTCTTTGTTTGCCAGAGCTACAGATCTTGTACTAAAAAGAAAGCTGTTTATATGTTTAAACACTGTATATTGGTGTTACACACTACTGCTGAATGATCCAAATCTTGCTGAAGACCATCACTTGTTTCCACTGTTTTAAACAGAAAAAGGGTATATTTAGATTGAATATAAGGAAGACATTATTTACTATGAGGGTAGTGAGACACTGGAACAGGTTGCCCAGAAGTTGTGGATGTGCCATCAGTGGAAATGTCCAAGGTTAGGTTGGATGGGTCTGTGAGCAACCTGATCTAGTGAAGGATGTCTTTGTCTATGATGGGGGAATTGGACTAGATCGTCTTTAGAAGCTCCTTTCCAACCCAAAGAATTCTATGACTCTATGATGATTTTAAAAGGTTTTGGATAAAGGCTTAAACTGCAATCAGCTCTGCTCCCAAGTCAGTGAGAGAGCAGAAGCCAAGCTGCTGTGAAACCACAGTTTATACCAGTAAGAGAATTGGGATGTGAAAAATGTATTGCTGCCCACTGAGGTACCTACTGTTATTTCAATGAGCTATAATAATCAATAATTCAGCCCTCTTTGGATTTATGACTGGTCTGAATTGCATATATAATTTTCATAATATTTGTCATAATTTAAAAAAATTGCAAATAACTTTTTAGTATCATTATTAAAATAGTGAAATCTTTCACAGCATTTTCATTGCCTATTTACTATCTCAAATCAAATACAGCTTTGTGTTCTGAACATATACAGCATAAGAAAACACTAGGCTGGCAAAATTATGCTTTTATCATAATGACAGGCAGTTAGAGTTACTCTAGTTAAACATGTTTTACTACCATAAACAGGCCACCTGCTAACTCCACCACGGTGCATATAGGAGCATGTTAGCATTTTAAAATTAATTTTATTTTTTATTATAACTGGACCATAAACATTCACTTTGGGATAAAATATCAGGCTTTAAAAAGTACCTTGAGAAATTCTTGACCTATTTTGCATATCTGGATTTCAGAAGCAAGTTTATGAGAGATAATATATAATTTCTTTCTGTTCTTGTAGGTCTCAAGAATTGTCTGCATTCTTCTTACAGTCTGTATGAATTTTCATCAGGTAAATTTAGTGATATTTACAGAGCAAGAAACTAAATCCTCCAGCCCACTGCTGGCTATCAGAAAATAATATTTCTCCTTAGATCATGTGCTACACAAATGGCAATGGCTGGAGTTTCCTATGTATCTTGCCAAACTTCCCCTGAACCCACCATTCCATTCAATCCTGAGGTGCTGCATAAGGATACCAACACTGGTGGCTGTGACCCACCTCCATTTGCTGAATTCAATCTCGCAAACCAGCGGCTGAGACTTAATCTGTCATTTTCCACTGAAATGGATGAGAAATACAGTGGCCATGAGCTCTTGCACATAAAGTAGATCTAAACACCAGTCATAATGCATGTTATAGATGTGCTAGACATGGGTGAGCTGATTACACTCACTACAGCAAGAAAAGATGGGAACTGATGTAAATAGAATTACTAGTTGTATGACAATACAAATAATTGCTCCATTTCCTGTTACAGAAAAGTTTATCTATTATATATTGTCAGTAATGATTTGAGGATTTTGGTCAAAATGTCTGACTTTCTTAACAAGCCAATTTTAATAAATAGAATATGGAGAGATTAAAAAAGGGTGCTAACAGGTTGTGTAAAATCAGAGTCAACTAAAATCTTCCCAGGTCTGTGGCCAGGCTTCTTCCTTACTTTAAAGCTTCTCAGTCCAGCTGGACAGAGTATGAATGAATATCAGACATCATATGTTTCATTCTCGACCACTGAATCTGCTCTACCGTACCCAACATTAAAGCTCTACTAACACCTTATGCAGCAGTAGCTGAACCTTTGTATTAAGATCTCTTCTGCAGTGGATGCCTCATGCATATGCCTATTGATGTATTTTAAAGTGGAGATTATTTTTTATTTTGTGCATCTGCTTCATATTCCCAAGAAAATTCCTCATGTCTATTTTTTCATGCCATGTATTTTCCTCTACTCCCTGATCTAACGTATTGTTATACTCCACAGAAAAAAAAGAAACCCTTTTCTTTTGCCCATCTTTGTTACAACTCTCAGAACCACCTAAGGATCACTTTAAAGGGCTCTTTATCACTTGGATAAATTTTCCCCTAATTGTATCCTTTAATACCAAAAAGGGTTTGGGGACATACTTCGTATGAAAGATGCTATAGAAAACAAAAGTTGCATTGCTAGTGGTTCTCCTTTTATATTTCCATCCAGGTAACTCTGTGTACACCAATTTGCTTTCTCTTTTCCAATATTCATTTCCTCCTGCGGCTAGTTCCTGGGACAGAGCTGTCTTCAAATAATTTAATTATCATGTGGTATACACCTTTTCAGTCCCCTCTGAAATAGTGTATGATGCCTTTGGTTTACATCACTTGTTGGAAAACACTCCAAAGCATTGAAAAACTATTAAATTGTTACAGTATTGGATGCCAACACACAGGGCTATTAGTCTAATTCATCCTTCAGATCAAAGCCCACACAGGCAGCTCTCCTGCCTACAGCTATTTTCCTTTTACTTTCCTGCTTGACAGTAGTCCCTCGTATCCCTCTGTTCTACTTTCTTTGAACACACACATTTTCCTTTAGTCATGGAAATATAATTTATGACTATTATACTGTATTATATATATTGCAGATCAGGACAAGTGTGCATTACCGCCTGGAATGTCTGTTTATTGTACGTCACGTTTCTAAAAATAAATAAATAAGAAAGCCACCCTGCTTTTCTGGGGAGAGAAAAATATGAAGAGGGAGGACTTGGGGGCTGGGGGGAGCTGCCCTCTGTTCTCAAAGTTTAATTTCCAAGTAGAGACCTTGAAGCATAATTTATTAACACCATGCTGTTTGCTTTTGTCACATTGTGGATGTGGCAGGGGAATGCTGGCCCCTCTCCAGCCCAGACCACCCAGTGAGCTAAGCAGAGCTACTGGCAGTGCACACCCCAGTTCAAAGGTTCACCCCCCAATTCACCAGCTCCATCAGTCACTAGCCGACTGGCTCCACCACCCCATTGGAGGCAATAGCAATAACAACAATAACACTCCACCCCCCCACCCCCAAAAAAAATAAAAAAATAAAAAAATACCCTAACAGATGAGCTGTCTGGAACACGAGAATTACAAAAACAATCCCCACCCCATCACAGAGAGTATGTGTGCACAGAGGAGAGGGAGTGTGAGGAGGGGGGAGAGAAGGAACGAGACAGACAGAGGGGAGGGAAGAAAGGAGGAGGGAGTCCAAGCTCCGAGAAACATCACTCCATCTCTCTCACTCCACAGGAGCAGAGCAAGGAGCAGGATGATGTTTGACAACACACAGTACCCCTATAACTGCTTTAATTATGATGGGGATGATTATCCCACCTGTAATTCTGATGAAGAGAAAAAATTCACCAGACCAGCATACAGGTAAGGTGAAGTTTTTCCAAGTCTCCCCATCTCTGGGGAGGATTCTTACCTCTGGGATGGTGGGATCACAGTTCTTGGGAAAGCATGGGACCTCTCCTCATCTGTGTGTACAGTGGATCTGGCCCCGGCGTGGGCATCGCAGCTGGTGGATTTCCCCCTCTCTCTGTGTTTGAAGTGTTCATGATTTGTTTCCTCTCGTGTGGGGTCATAGAAACTCTGGCATGCCGTTGAAGCACCAGACCTCAGGTCATCTCCTGCAACCTCCAGGAGCCCCAGAAGAAGGGGAATTAATTGTACAGCATGTAACTGGGTGAAATGGATGCAGATAATCCCTGGTGTTGTGGGAAGATGTTCAGTGTAGATGTTCACAGTGGCATGTAAGGTCCTTTTCAGGAGCAGACAAGGTCTCCAGTGACAGTGTCTTTAAGCCTGGTCTGTCTCACTGTAGCCTTCCAGCTCAGGGAAACTTTTCTGATGTGGCTTGAGAGATGAGTGATCTCTCTGTAATCCTGCTGTATCTAAGCACTCTGTATTGAGTGCCAGGGCAAACAGCCCAGTCAGGACTAAATTGCCTGGAAGTAATGCCTTTGTATCACCCGAGGGGCTTGGGACAGAGGGGCAGTGACCACACTTGGGACTTATCCCTGGGATGTCCCAGGTCAGGGCATAGATCTACTGGGAGAACTTTTGGAAGCAGTATATAGGCACATGCGTACCAATGTATTCCTTAAAAAACTGAGTATGTGAGTAAAATGATAGTTTAACAGCCAGTTATTTCGGTTGGTTTTGGTTTTGGTTGTTTTGTTTTGTTTTTTTTTTTTTTCAGCTACATTGCCTTAATTGCAATGGCCATCCAGCAAAGTCCTTCAAATAAAGTCACCCTCTCTGGCATTTATGACTTTATAATGAAGAAATTTCCTTACTACAGATCAAATCAAAGAGCCTGGCAGAACTCCATTCGACATAATTTATCGCTTAACAGTTGTTTTGTAAAGGTAAGATCAGTAACTATATATACGCACTGTGCATGGCTAAAAAAAGTACATGCAGGAATAATCTCACCATTAAGAAAGAAAGGAAACAAACAACTGAGCTGCAAATCACTTAAAATCTCTTTGAGTTGTCAGTTACAAAGTCTGATGAGTGCTAATAGATAACAAATTGAAGAGGATGGAGTTTACATCCTATTTGTATAATGAAAAAGAGTAGGTTTAAAGTCTTGTCATATGTGTTTACACCATTCCTGAATATAAATGAATACAGATGTTAAGCAGCAGCATCTGTAACACATACAAATACTGAACTGCCTTTAAACAAATACAGGTTCCCAGAACAGAAGGGAATGAGAAGGGGAAAGGAAACTATTGGAGCTTTGCAACAGGATGTGAATCCATGCTGGATCTCTTTGAAAATGGGAATTACAGGCGAAGACGGAGAAGGAGGAGTGTGAAAAGGGAACATAAGGAGCAGAGACCAAGCAGAGGGAAAAGTCCTTCATCCCCCGATATGCCTTCTATGGATTCTGCTTTAAACAACATTTCCTGTTCCGAAAGTAAACACGAAAGAATTGAATTGGGCCCAAGACTACTGGAGCCTCGTGGGTTTAATCCTCCAAACAGCATTACCAACAGACAGAGTCTAAACAATTCCTCCTTAGCAAAATCGGATTCTGAAATAAAATTCAGCATTGATTATATACTTTCAGCCCCTGATCCTTTGCCTGTCCTGAGATCTCAATATAATATGCAAGAAAACAAATATCATCTACTGGAGGCCCAGCAAATTAATCTGCAGTTCTGGACAATGTGATGCTATTTATTTGTGGTAACAAAGTCTGAGTTGCCGTTTATTCATCAGCCTCATGTCACTGAAAATCAGTTGCCTACCTCCTTGTTTGCTTCCTGAGCAGTACTTGGAAAGGGTTACCAATTCACCAGCTGATACTTTGCTAAGATTAAAGCATAAATAACAGTTACCAGTATCAAGTTTCACTATGCTGAAATTCATTACATTCTAGCTTTGTTTTCTAAACTGTTGTGGATGTCATTTAACACCACAAAGAATTTCCTTTTGCAAGCAGAATCTGACAGAAGAGAGACTGGTTTATCATTTGTTGCTTTCTTAAAGACAAAGTGAACTTAATTCCACTTTCACTGGTCGAAATGAGGATTAATTCCACTGAAATATATAGGTCAGAATTTAAGCTGATCTAAGCCAGTGTAATTCTGTCGATTTACACTGGCTAAGAATGTAGGGGAAAGTGGGGAGGGCACCTTTTTTTTCTTAAAAACAATCACAGAACATTTTTATTTTAACATGATGTTTCAAATTGTTGTGCAGCTTTAATTAATCATAAATTAGAAAATGTAGTTATAAGTAAGTGTTTAAAGTATATTTTTGTTGCTATTCAGGGCAGAGTCATTTAAAATGTTGAAGTGAAGTTGTATTCAAAATAATTCCAAGCAAACTAATAGGAAAGGCTGTTGAACTCTATTTGACTTTGATGACAGACACATATGGCCTCTTAATAACTTGATTTTAAAAAATAACCCTCTCCCCTTGTATTACCAGAAAGCTTCCTGAGATGCTGCAGGAAAGTAATTGAATATATTTTGTTTAGCAAGTGTGAAGGCAGACCCAGCATTGCAAGAAGCTGTATCCAGAGTTGACTAAAGCCAGAATTCCACCTACCTGCTTTGAGAAAGTTGTATATTCCTACCAAATGGATTTTTATTGATCTGTCTTGGAAGCAATTACCAAAGTGGTACTTGATATTATTTCAGTGAAGCTGGTGAGATTTATAATTTACAGATAACAATGTTAGATCATGAGCTCCATTTCTAAAGAAATATGCTTCATTATCATTTACATGCGTGAGGCATTTCACAAGAGAACCTGGTGGACAATGATGAACTGTAACGAGCATTTACAAACTTGCTTTTATACAGTTTGTTCATGATTAATTGCTTCCCAGTACCTAATGACAGCATTAGTAAAGACTCCCCAAAAAACTTAGATTTGGTTTGGCTAATACAATCTTCACCTACTGCAAACAATAGAAAAAGACATGGTTCTGTTGGTTCTAAACAATTATACAGTGAGATAAAATTGTCTTTGCAATATGAACTAAAGGTAAATGAAGGTATATGAGATAATACTAAGCAAAATTGCGCTAGAGGTATTCTCAGGCATGACTTGAATTTTTATGCAGAAGCTTTGACATTTCACTAAGTTATTTTACAGTGTGTCTAATATATACTGTACATTTATACTATATATTCTTATATATTGTTATTGGGAAAGGGAGCAATATCACTGCACTTATATGTTGTAAAAATGCATGATGTATGTTGTCATGATGCTGAAACTCCTGCTATATACTTCAAAACTACCATCAGTGGTATTTCACATTGATTGGCAATAAATGTTCATTTTTTTAAAAAAACTAAAACTTGCTATGTTCAGACATTTCCACAGCCTGTAAAAGTCTTTGCTTCTTATTCAGAATATCATGTCTGTTACATCACTGCATTTTTTTCCAAACTTTGAAGGGGTGATTTCTCATGAAATCTGCCTTCAAATGGGAGCTTTCAATATTATGTGAATCACTGATAATTCTAGATGATTATTAAAGCAAAATTTGACTCAGAGAGGAAAACCCCTGGAGTCACTTGGGAACATGGATTCTCATTTGTATAGGGACAAGAATTTGTTCCATTAGTATTTATGTTCAATAGTAAATAGATGTGGGAAGAGCATGTCCTCATTTAATACTTCAATGTATGCATGCTCTCATATGTGTGCTGATATGTGTGCTGCCACTTATATAGTCATGCTTTAAATGTAGATTTTTTTTCTTGATTGTTTTAAACATGTCAATGCTGATGTTAGGCTGATAGCTATAGTACACATCTACAGTATATTTGAAATATATTTTTTTCCTGTGAAATGTGCAGATATCATTCTTACTATGTGTTCTTTCTTAATGCTGTTAACAAAAGATGACACCAAAAATTCCTACTAAGCATACACCTGACCCAGGTGAACACAGTGGTCTGCTGAGATCAATGAAGTTAGGGTTATAGCTACTAAGCAATATAGAATAAATGTATTAGGAAAGACAGAGATACACCCAAGTGGATTTACAGCAGAGATTCAAAACCATTTTCAGTAAGATGAATTAATATTCACAAATAGCCATGTCCTTTGCTCACAGTAAAGTGCCTGCTAGAAGTGACTGTCATACTTGAGTTTCCCTAACATATAATCAAAGAAATTTGTGTACATATAGGTGTTAACATTTGTTTTGCAAAGGATATCAATCATATTTCAAAAAATGAAGGGACATATTTCAATTTACCCAGAATATTATATTCTGACGACTCCAGAAAGGTTTCCAGCACTTAAAGTGAATGGCATTTAATATAGAACAACATAACAGGGGTGAGGGCTAGACGTGACCTTATTCAAATGTCGTAGCCATTACAAAGCCATTCCCAATGTAATTATAATTAAATACTTTATGCCTTTCTTGCAAATCCTCTGATCGATCATTGATATTAACATTAATATTGTATTACCCCCGAGCAAATGTCTCCCACACAAGTGTTATGGATCACCAGGTTTCCATTAACAAAGTTGTGAGCTATTGCTGTATGCTGGTCGTGGGTAAATTTACGTAAATTACCTTTTCTTGGGGCAGAGGGGAAACAGTCTAGGTTTTTTTTCTTTTTATCCCTGCACTCTGAGTCTAAAGCTATTTCATCAGTTCCATCACAGCCCGACAGCCACTTACATAAACCCATGATGAAAGAAGAAGAAAATCTTCCAGGAATATCCTTCTGCCCTAGATTGAAGCAAGTGAATATTCCCCATACACCTCTGGTTTGCTTCATTGGGTAAAAGCTGAGCTCAAACCAGGGCTGAGCAGACAGGGCAGGGGTCTGCACCCCACCAAGACCAGGCTGTGCACAGCAATCAAAAATATACTGGTGTCAGGCTCAATTCCTCATCTTGAGTGCTCTTCCTGACTGCAAAGAGAGACTCAGAATGAGCCACAGATTTCCTAACCCCAAAAGAAGTGCTTCGCTTGGGGTGCTGACACTGTCTGTCCCAAGCCTGAGATGAGGCAGGTGTAGAACAGATCCACCCTGCTGAGCTGATGGGCAAGGCAGGGCAAGAAAAATATTTTGTACTCTCCTTTTAGGATCATAAATATCTTTGTAAAGGAAAGATGAAAGGCTTATTTCTGGGGAGAAGCTAGGCTCAGCCTCACTGATGGACCCTGGGGTGTTTTGTTTGTTTATCATTTTAAAGGAAGGGTTCTTATGATAAAGATAGATAGATAGATAGATAGATAGATAGATAGATAGATAGATAGATAGATAGATAGATAGATAGAGCTATGCCAGATTATTCT